>PVKC010012790.1:0-23464 GCA_004027635.1 Crocidura indochinensis
AAGAAAGAAAGAAAGAAAGAAAGAAAGAAAGAAAGAAAGAAAGAAAGAAAGAAAGAAAGAAAGAAAGAAAGAAAGAAAGAAAGAAAGAAAGAAAGAAAGAAAAGGAAAGGAAAGGAAAGGAAAGAAAGATAAATAGAATGAAAGGAAAAATAAATAAATAAAAAGGGAAGGAAGGAAGGGAAAGAAAAAGAAAGACAAAAGAATTTAGTAATTCAGCCCCCATCTCTATCTTCACTGGACCAACCAGGATATGAAGTTTACCACAAAGAGTAGTAAGTGCAGTTAGAAAAATAACTACACCAACAACTATCATGTCAATGGTAGTGAGTGAGATAATAGAATGCTTGTCTCAAATACAGTTAGGGAAGGAGGGGAAGGTAGAGATGGGGGTCAGTGGTGGTGGGAATATTGCACTGGTTAAGGAATGTTCTTTTTTATAACTGAAACCCAACTACAAACATGTTTGTAATTATGGTGCTGAAATAAAGATATCATTACTAAACAAACAAAAAAAAAGAACTTAGTAATTCAATTTAATGCCTGTTAGTATAAACTCTTACATTCTAGAAAATAATATTCTTATTGCTGTCTTGAAACATAAACAGTGGTCTATACCTATAAAGGAAACTAGGTTGTATTGTCAACATTCTTCCCATTATAGTATTTTAAGTGGATAGAAACTGAACAAGTTAAAGAGACTTGCCCTCCGTTTTTCATAATGCTGTAAACTAACCTGAACTGATGCAGGAGATCTGAGGAGTGGGGGGTGGTTAGCAAAAGGCATAAGTATTCATGACAGCAATCAGAATCAAATGCTTCATTTATGGACTCATATCACATAAAAGAAAAATAATTCAAGCACTTACTGTAGCTGCTGCTGATTACTGACTATTCATTAAAAAGGTTTTTGACTTGTGCCAAAGCAACCCTGATGTTCTTGGTGAAGAAAAAGTCCATCGTGCAGTTTTCCTATAAATTATGCAGCTCCCTGTTTATGCTTCTTCAAAAACCCATGCCCTGCTTCATAATAAAGAGCTGTTTAAAGGTCCTTACAGCCCAGGGATTGTAGTTAAAATACTAGAGTCACACAATTAAAGTGAAGAAAAAACTAAATTAAGCCTACAAAAAGGGATATTGCCCAAGTTAATGCTTCCCTTGTGATGCTCACTCTGACAAACCGGGCTAAAACGTGTTCTGGTAATTGCTTCTTTCCCCAGCATAGCTGAGTAATTGCTTTGCAACTTTGCCCTCCCACACATATACAGAGTTATCATGATGTGATTCCCAAATGATATCTAGACCCAAGCAGCAATGTTTTTATAAATCCTGCAGTTGAGAAAAATTGCACAGATTACAGGAATTAACTCAGTTTTCAGTCTAGTAACATCTTATTGTTTTCATCCAGAAAGGAGAATAATCATACAGAATGCCATTGATGTTCACACCTTATCTTTTCTCCCAAGGTGGTAGCTATACTGTCCAATACAGTCCTTTTCATTGCTTCATGCCCTCAGTGTCCACTCCTAATCCAAGAGCAAGAGCACTTAAAACATCTCCTGCTGGATCAGGAAAATGACATATCATCAGAAATTCATCAGCAAGGGGTTATTTTCATTTTCCTTCAATCAGGAAGAATTTGAAACACATTTGATTCTTTCTCCTTCAATTTATTTTCATTTTTTAAAATAATTTCTTTATTTAAAAACTGTGATTACAAAAATAATTGTAGTTGAGTTTCAGTCATAACAAGAATACACACCCTTCACTGTGCAACTTTCCCATCACCAATGCTCCCATCTCTTCCCTCTCCATCCCCGCCTGTATTCCAGACAGGTTTTCTACATCCTTCACTCACTGACATTATAATAGTACTCAGCATAGTTATTTCTCTAACTACACTCACCATTCTTTGTGGTGAGCTTATTATCTTGAGCCCGTATTCTGACCCTCATCTCTGGGAATTATTTTCATGTCTTTAAGTTTTCTTAAAACCCATAGAACTCATCTAGAATTCAGACTCATAGACTATTCTATGTCTATCTCTCTCCCTCTGACTACTTTCACTCAGCATAATAGATTCCATGTATATCCATGTGTAGGAAAATTACATGACTTCATCTCTCCTGACGGCTACATAATATTCCATTGTGTATATGTACCACAGTTTCTTTAGACATTCATCTGTTGAAGGGCATCTTGTTGTTTCCAGAGTCTGGCTATTGTAAAAAGTACTGCAATGAATATAGTCGTGAGGAAGGATTTTTGTGTTGAATTTTTGTGTTCCTAAGGCATATCCCTAAGAATGATATAGCTGGGTCAAATGGGAGTTCAATTTCAAGTTTTTTGAGGAATCTCCATATTGTTTTCCATAAGGGCTGGACTAGACATGCTAGAACTAGGCATTCCCACCAGCAGTGAATGAATCCTTGCCAGCACTGATTGTTCTTGTTCTTTGTGATGTGTGCCAGTCTCTGTGGTGTAAGATGGTACCTCATTGTTGTTTTGATTTGTATCTCCCTGATCAAATTTTTTCATTCAATTATCATTGGTTTAAATTGTATTGAATTTCAGAAGGATAGTATCATACCCCAGATGTTTATAATTGTCCTCTCTACTACCACCAAAGTTCCAGCACTTTTATCCCACCAAAAAGATTGCTCTATTTGTTCCTCCCTCACCATTCTCTTTTCCCTCTGGTTACCACGACAGCTCTAAATAATAAGTCTAGAAAATATTTTGTTGATTCTTACCTCTTTGTTTGAAATAGCAATTCATAATTGTTTTCTTATTTATAGGGGAGGGTGGTTTTGGTCATATTAGTCAGTGTTCAGGACTTTCTCCTGGCTCTGAAATCAGGGATCACTACTGAAAGGTTGTAGGACCATGTGGGGTGCTGGGAACTGAACTAGTGCTGGTGGCTGCATGCATAGCAAGCACTTAGACTACTTTACTATCAGTCCATTTTATTTATAATTTATGTGTTCATGATTTCAAATTTTATAATTGCATAATAGTATTATTTTTTGTTTGTTTTGCTTTTGGGCCATACCCGGTGATGCTCAAGGGTTACTCCTAGCTATGAGCTCAGAAATCGCTCGACTTGGGGGACCTTATGGGACACCAGGGGATCAAACCATGGCCCATCCTAAGCTAGCACGGGCAAGGTAGACACCTTACCGCTTGCTCCATTGCTCCAGCCTCTGTAGTATTATTTTATATAGACAGTTAAATATAGCAATATATATAGCTCTTAATATAGATGTAGATATTGATAGCACAGTTTAATTAGTCATCTGTTAATAGGCATTTACATTGAATCCATCATTTGACTATTGTGAATAATGTGAGTAATGAAGCTCTGCAGATAGATCTATAAATATCCTCCCAAATTAGTTTTTTACATATTTTAGGATATATACCTAAGAGTGACATTTATTAATTATATGTGATTTCTGTTTGCTTTATCCCCCCATTTTAGTTTAGCCCTGTGATTTCAGGTATTCAATGTTCCTATAACATATCTACCATCAGAGTGCCAGCATCTTTGTATCCTGATTCCCTCCTATCCCTGACCCAAACCGTTGGCAGACTCAGTTCTATATGCCAACTCTCAGGGTCTGTTGCCACCAGCCAATTGTTGTTTCCTTACTATGTTTCTTTATGTTCTACATATGAAAATTTTTATTCTGTATTTATTCCTCTCCCTCTGACTACTTTCATGAGCATGATTCCTATTAGTTTATCCTCAATGTAGAAAATTGCATGATTAATTTGATTTTTTCTAATAGCTGAGAAGTATTCCATTGTTTATATGTACCATATTTTCTTTATATAGTCATCTGTTTTTGGCACTTAGATTGTTTTCATATCTTGGCAACTCTGAATGGTGCTGCAATGAATACTAGAATAAAACTTTTTTTTAAAAATCTGGGGTTATTTTAGGAATAGGATTGTCTTTCTTAATAAAGATAAGATTACATTTAATATTTAATAAACATCTTTATTCTCATAAATAAATACCTCTAAATTATATCTTCAATTTGCATACTCCCTCTTAAAATTCCAAAGATTTAGAAAGTGTGCATAGAAAATGATGTCTTGTTTCTTGCTAACATAATTTCTTTACTGATGACTGATACAAAAGTTAGAAAAGAGAACTAATTTAGTAGAAAGCAAATATCCACTCAAATTAACAAGACTAGAAATAAAAGAGTCTGACCCCAAAAGTAATCAAACTGGTCCATCTTGATAGTGTCTCACAATGAAAAAGTGAATATTTTGATTTAAAAGGGAAAACAGGCACATAATATTGTGTTTCTTGATTGTTATCAAGAGAGATTAAAAATTTTTTAGTAATTATACTGGATTAGTATCATGAGAGTAACTAACTATTCATTGATAAAACTAATTCTCTTCCCACATGGCATAAAAGCCATCTGGAAAATAAATGGACAGATCTTGTTTTAGTCTGTTCTAACTTAACTTTCCCATGAAAAGCAAGTTGAGCATAATCTTTTGTCAGCTTTATTTATTTTCAGTGTCCTCAAGCCCTCCAGGTATCCTGCATTGTTTATATATCATTTTTAGAATTTTTCTTGTTGTTACAAGACCAAGTAATTGCTACTTAAACCCAGAATAAAATTTAGACTAGGTCTTTTGTAACCATGAAGTTTTGGGAGATATCTTTTTGTTTTGTTTTGTTTTTTGGGTCACACCCAGCAGTGCTCAGGGGTTACTCCTGGCTCCATGCTCAGAAATTGCTCCTGGCAGGCACAGGGGACTATATGGGGCACCGGGATTCGAACCAATGACCTTTTGCATGAAAGGCAAACACCTTACCTCCATGCTATCTCCCAGGCCCCAAGGGAGATATCTTAAGGGCCAAGATCTAGGACCATCATGGGAAAACCACTAGAAGTATCAGATTAAATTATTTACAATCTCAAGTCCAGCGATCTGTTACCAACTAACTCTTGAACTGAATTTGTATGGACTAATGCTTTACAAATGGAGTTAAAACTTTAGTTTGTAGAGTATCAGCTTACTGGTTAAATTAATTTTTTTCTCATATCTAAAGTCAAGAAATCTGTTATTATAGTTTTTATCCTATGACAGATTCACAATTAATTACACCTTAGTTAAAAATTAAAGCAACCTACTGCTAGGAGCATGCACTAATGATATTGATTTTTTTCCCCTTTCCAGAAATGTCCAATCTCAGTCAGTGGTTAAGCAGTAAGATACCTGTTCCTTCAGCTTCAGAAATATGAACAACACCTGACACTAATGTTCACTTTCCCTCTATTGCTGTCACAGCTTATCTCTCCTACTTGATGGTAGGTAAATTCACTGCTTTGACTTATTCTGTTATTTTGTGACAAAAGCTAACCCACCAAGGTCAGTGGTTGGGTGTCATTCATCATGCTGCCAATATGTCAGCTATGATTGATGGGGTGATGTACTGCAAAGTCCCTGACTTTTGTTATTGTCACATTTTTGCCTCTCAACCACTACAGGTCTATAGCTCCCAGGTACTGTGTATCTCATCTCTTAAAGTTCCTGTGACTTCAGTGGTTCAACCTTTTATAGAGCACTACAAGATCAAGAAGTGTAGGAATAATGTTTGTGCTAAATAAAAAAGTATGCTGGTATCACTTATGTTGGGAATACAAAGTGAATTTTAATCCTTTGAGTGTAAGCATGGATAACTTTTACCCCAACGTGTAATGATTAGTAATTAATAAGTAAATAAATATATCCCAAACATTAAATTCTGGATGATGTGAATGACACCCTTAAAGCAACCTGGAATTTTTAGTTATGTTAGCAATAGATGGGTGACTTTTATAGCTAAAAAGGGTATGGAAAAGGTGCAGTCTTCTTATTTTTGTTGATAACATACAATCTCAGGTACATGATTAAAGTCCTAATCCTAGATCAATAAATACTATGCTCTTGATTTCCAAGCTTTTCCTTCTGGCAAACCTGACAACTTCAACATAGGCAGAGCACAGAAGTCGATTACAGGGAAAATACAACTGGAGTATGTGAACACTTCCTCTTCGTTGTCTTCTTCTTTTAATCAATAGCACACTGACTCTCCTGGTTCTATTGAATTGGGATTACAAAGCTTTTTTTGTTCTCACCTGTCGCTAAGAAAAATCATTCATGGCATCCTGGATCTGAACTAGCAGAGACCGCATGAATCAAAAAGGTAAAAAAAAAGTCCCCTCCCCAGGGATGCTGCCAGCTGTCTCATTGATTCAGCACAGCTCTTGGCTGATGCTGGGACTATTCTGGCACCAGTTCCAGAGAGCAGCAGTATAATAAGACACCACAATGCAAACTGTTACTAGGGGAAAACAGAACATCTGGTCTGGAACAAAGGCAAAGTCCATCACTAAGAAGTGGTCTGACCCTCCGCATCCAAGCATGAATATGCCAGGGTCTGTCACCTGAAAGGCAAGATTGGGGGAAAGTATTCCAAAGTGAACTAGGAGAAGAAAAATTAGAAACCATATTGAAAAAGAAATCCTGAGAGAGGTAACATACTTCCTTATCATTTTTGTCTACGTGTAGAAAGATCATTTAACTAAGATACACTTCCTGGAAGGGTTTTCTTTTTTGTTTTTTGGTGCAAGAATAAAAAAATAACAATAAATTCTAAAAGCAATTTAGAAAATCAGTTGATTTGTTTCTTTTGACCATGTATTTAATGATTAGAAGCTTCCCTATCACCTTTCTGTTATAAGGAGAGTTAATGGCTGGTCTGTGTTCTATAGAAATAGTTTAAAGTCTTGCCAAGGACATGGGCAGAGAATCTAAGGATTGTGAAAACAACTGCATAATATCTAACATGTACCTACCTTCCACCAAGCAAAGCGACCATGCTGGGCAATTTAGACTCTTTGTTTGTCCAGGTTGTTTTATAAGCTATTGCTATTTTTGTTGCCTTAAATACTAAAAAATACCTTCAGAAAAGAAGAATTTGACTTCCAACTGCGTTAAAATCCAGATATAAAAAAGACTTACCCTGTTGACAAAGCTCCTGTCAGAATGAGAGTCATTATACTCTACATAAGGTTTGGTACTTCATTCCTTTCCAAAGCCATCTGTCTGAATTTAATTCACTGATAATTTTATCAGTCTTCCCATGCTTTGCCTGGAACCTCTCTATTGCATTTTTCTTCTTCACAGATGTTAACTCTTTGAATGACAATTTCAATGCATTTAGCATTTTGATGAGGACATAAGTTCTCGCTGAAGGATCTCTCTCATATACAATCCCTTTCAATTACCCCTCTGCAACAGTATTTGTGCTTTTCATTAAAAGATGTACTTCTCCTGACAAAGCCGATCTAGTTGCAAAGTTATCATAAGGACCTTGCTAAAGAAATCAGAAAATATTTCTTATGGATAATTCTAACTTATTTCCTACCTAATTACACAGAAGATGTTATCTTTTTAAAAAATTGCACATTTGAGGGGTCAGAGAGAGAGTACAGGGAGAAGGGCTTTGCCTTGAATGTGACTAATCAGGATTTAATCCCTGGCATCCCATAGGGTTCATGAGTCTGCCAAGAGTGATTCCTGAGTACAAGACAGGAATAACCCCTGAGAGCAACCAGGTGTGGACCCACCCCGACCGAAAAAAAAAAAAAAGAAAAAATGCAGACTTGAGACTAAAATGATAATGATAGTACAGCAGATAGGGCTTTTGCCATGCACTTTGCCAACTGGGATGACCTTGACTATATATATGGTCCCCCAAACCTACAAGAAGTGATCATTGAGTACAGAGCCAGGAGTAAGCCCTGAGTATGCCAGGTATGGCCAAAAAATAAAGCACATGAAATTGCACATCTTATATATTTTACGGTTGTGTACAAAGAATTAAGCTTATGCTTTGTTAGATTACACCTTATTTTATCTTAAAAAAAGACTTTTTCCAGATTCCTGCTTTCCTCCCCTCCACCCACCTCTTTTACATGTAAAAGATCCATCTAGCCTAGTGGTACTCTATGAAATGACAAGTATAAAAATATTATAAATATATAAAATCAGTAATATTGTCCTATTATCTATTTAATAATCAAGAATTAAAAAAAGATTTTCAATTGCACATGAAAAAATAGCTTACATATTTGAAGACATTGTAAAATGGTGTTTTATTTCACCTCGGCAATATTAATGTTAGTATAAAATACAATTTACAAATGGCCCCTAAAATAGGTTTATACTCTAGCAATGAAAAATTGTCACAGGTTTAGCCCTATGACCTCAAATAACTGTTCTTTCCAAGCTGGATGATTTCTGGGAATACTTATCAGCTATTTAATATACTCATATAACAGTTTGAATTAACAGGTACAAAGGTCCTGGCAGAATTTAACAAAAACTATTTTAAATTAAATTAAATGTGAATTAGTATCAAGAAGCCACTACATGAACAAGTTATTGTTTTATTTTTAAGAAGTTAAATTAAAGTAGGAAAGAAAGAGAATACTGGAGTTAAGGAACATGCCTCATATGCAGAAACCCATGTTCAATCCCTATTATAAAATGGTGCTCCGAATATTGTTGGGTGAAATCTTGATGGCCTCAGCATCATCAAATGTGTTTCTGAAGGCTCCTGAGCACCACTGACATGCTGAGAATCACCAGGAGGGGTTTCTGGGTCTTCTGATGCTTGAGAGATCATCCATCTATAAAAGAAAATACATCAAGAAAGTTTCAGATCTAGGGGCCAGAGACATAGCACAGAGGTAAGGCTATTGCCTTGCATTCAGAAGGTCTGTGGTTGGAATCCCGGCATCCCATCTGGTCCCCTGAGCCTGCCAGGAGCGATTTCTGAGCATAGAGTCAGGAGTAACCCCTGGGCATGGCTGGATGTGACCCCAAAATAAAACAAAACAAAAGTTTCAGATCTAAGAAATGTATTTCAGCTTAAGAAAATTCCCATTCACAACTCTTATAATGCATGCAGTGATTGTCATCAGTTACTAAGCATAATTTCTTTCAATCCTGAACATATATAACAATGTAGATAACTATAAAATCAAGTGTTAAAATTAAAGTTTAGCACTATCTGTTGACTTGTCCAGATTTACACATTCAAAGGACAATGTCAAATATAAATAATTAGGCTTGATAATTAAATCAAGTTTCTCACATATGTGACACTATCATATCCCTACAATTTATTGCGAAATGAGATCTGATATCAGACAAAAGTATCACCCAATATATATAGTATATTATTAATATAGAGTATAATCATATATAATATATAAATTTGTTCTAATATTTTTCCATTACCCTATTAACTTTTGTCTGGTATTATTTTCTTTATCTGTGTCTGTTTTCTCTCTGTTCTTCTCCTTTCATATATATATATAAAATATACACATACACACATACTTTAAGGTCAGCATATTTAATGAAAAGAACTTAAGTTTCATAATCAATATATTTGTTTCAGATTTTGGAGCCAACTCTTAACAAACTACATGACCTTAATAGAATATTTAACTTTTTTTGCATATGATATGTAAAATGAGGATGAAAATATCTACCTTAGAGATTTTACTTACCATTTATAACAGAGTTCAAAATAGATATCAAAATAATTATTCCCATCTTACTCCGCCTCCTCCAAAAACACATGTCAATTTAAAATTAAAAATCATAACAACAAATAAATTGCGTGTGTGTACGTAGATAACACTTTTTTGCCTACAGTCTAAGGACATTTACTGTGTATTTTTGGAGGTACATTAACCTACCACCAGATGGCAGAAAACGTGTGACAAATCTGACATAGTGGGCATCTTGATTAAGAACTGAGTCCCAGAAAAGGAGGAAAATATGCACTTTCTACCGATGGATCAAGACCATATGAGCCATTCCTATAGTTCATGAGAATGTGATGCCTTCATGTCAGAGTCATACATGTCCCAAAAGAGCTCTGGTCCAAGTTAGATTTACAATCACACAGATCTCAGATTTCCTGCAACATGATTAATATGGCGCTAAATGAAAATGATTCTGATATGAAGAGAATAATGAAGAATGGCAGAAATAAGTTGTAACACAATGAGTTTCTTAAAATGCATAAGCACACATGAAAAATAAAAATATATGACTGTGTATTTGTACAATAGTTGCCAATAAATCTGATTTTAAGGACAAAGAACAAAAAGTTCATTTTTACCAAACATTATCATTAATAAATTAATAAGTGCTAACACAATTACAAAGCTATATTTGGCAAACCACAAGAGTAATAACTGATCAGACAATAATCATACATTTTATCATACATACATACTAATATGCATTTGTAAAAAGTTATTCAATAAGATAGCCACACCATCTGATAATTATTAGTTAATTGCAAAAAGGAAACATTCCATTGATAGCAGAAAATCCTACAAATGGGGATGGTGTTATATAAAAGAAAAATAATTCTATGAACATTATTTTTAAGTAAATTATGGAACTAATATCACTAATTCTAAAACAAAATGACCTTATGTGTCTCCTAAGTGGTTGTACATCCTACATGTACAGCATTACCAGAAAAAAATTTTAAATGAATTACATTTTAAAATGAAAGGATAGTAGTAGCAATGAGTCTGTCACACATACAAAAAATCAAAACAACCAATGTTGCTGTGGATGTGAACAAAAAGAGACTTTCATTCAAAAACTGGTCCAATGTCCAACTCTTTTGGAAAATGATATGGGCAATTATCAAACAAAAAACCCTAGGAATTGAGTTTCATTATGTTTCAGCAATTCCACTTTTGAACACCTAACCTAAGAGTCCAAAGTCTGAACTTAAAAAAAAGTCATCTGCACTACTATGTCTCTAGTCACAATAGTCAGAATCCAGAAGCAGCCCAACTGTCCAAAACCATTTCACTGTCTAAAGAAACAGTGATACACACACACACAATAGAATACTACTCAGCTGTAAGAAATAAATGAACTCATGAAATTTACTACCATATGGATGGAACTGTAGAGTATAACATGTTGTGTTAAGTCAGTTAGAAGGAGAGACACAGATACAGTATGATCTCTTATAGGACGGATATAAAGAAACAGATTAAAAAACAAATGCTCAAACACAACAGAAACTGAAAACTTGTCATCAGTAGAAGTTTGAGGTCAGAAGGGTAAAGGAAAAAACCTAGATTAATGATAGAGTGAAGCAGACACATGGATCAAGGATGTGGTGCTGGAATAATTCATATCAGCAGTCCCACTAATAACAGTTTGTAAACCATGATGCCCTACATATATAAATATATATAAATTTTTAAAAGGTGTTTGCTAATTGTATATCACCCTGAAGCCATAGCTATATATAAACATACCAGCTTGCTCTTATTCTACCTACTAACTGTTCTGAATAAAAGTACCTGTGCCTGTAAATTAAAATAATAGGAAACAATGGTTCAATTGTGAGGAACCAGTATAGAGAGGAAACTTTTTTTTTTTTTTTGGTTTTTGGGCCACACCCGATGATGCTCAGGGGTTACTCCTGGCTATGCGCTCAAAAGTCGCTCCTGGCTTGGGGGACCATATGGGAAACCGGGGGATCGAACCGCATAGGATAGTGCAGGCAAGGCAGGCACCTTACCTCCAGCGCCACCGCCTGGCCCCTAGAGAGGAAACTTTTTGTCTGTTCGTTTGATTTTGGTTTGGGGGCCACACACAGCAATGCTGAAAGGTTACAGCAGGTTTTGCACTCAAGAATTGCTATTGCGTGAGTTGAGGGAACATATGGAATGCAGGGAATTGAACCCCAACCACTTGCAAGGCAAACACACTATACCCAATGTACTATCATTCTGGCCCCAGAAAGCAGATGTTTGCATCCAATAAATGATCAAACTATTATCTTATTAAAGAAAAAAAGTTATATAATAATATGCAAATCAACTGACCTAATCTCTTTTTTAAAAAGTTATAAAATTGGAAACAACTAGATTAAAGCACAATAAAGAATCATGACAAGTAAATTCAAGACATGATCCTTGATTAGATTATGGATTTATAACTGTAAAATTTTAACCTATAAAAATTTTGCAAGGATAATTGTGAACATTTATCTATGTGTAGTGTTGTTAATACTAGTTGTCTAAACATCATTTTGATGCTAGTGTTTGTGTAATCAATTTAATAAGTCCTTTTCATTTTCCTCCCTCAAAGTTTTGAACTGGGGCCCGGGAGATAGCATGGAGGTAACGCATTTGCCTTTGCCCCATATGGTCCCCCGTACCTGCCAGGAGCAATTTCTGAGCATGGAGCCAGGAGTAACCCCTGAGCACTGCCGGGTGTGACCCAAAAACCACAAAAAAAAAAAAGTTTCGAACTGTTTAGAACTGTTTATAAACTTTTATTTTGAATTACCATTAAAAAAGGTTACAAAGTTGTTCATAATTGAATTTCAATAATAAAATATCTGACTTTCATCTCTTCACCAGTTACACATTACCTGCTATCAATGTTCCTAATTAACCTCCTATCCTTCCCCCTTGTATCTCCCCATCTACTTATATATCAGACATTTTTCTGTCTCTCTCTCTCTTACTATTTTTTTACTTTTAGACACTGTGGTTTGCAGTATTGTTACTGAAGGGGTATTATGCATGTCACCTTACCAATTTTAACACCCAGTTCTTCTCAGAGTGATTGTTTCCAACTATCATTGCCATAGGGATCCCTTCTTTGCCCTACTTGTATTCCTGATACATGGCCCTCATCTACCATGGCCCTCATCTCTATTGTCTTACTATTATCATACTATCTTTTTACATATATCCCACAAAATAGTGCAACTATGCAATATCTATTCTCTCACTCACTCATTTTGTTCAGTGTCATATACTTCATATCCATCCATGTATATGTAAAATTTATGATCTTATTTTTCTAACAACTGATAGTATTTCATTATGTAAGTATAAAACAGTTAAACTACTCATCTGTTCTCAGGCAGTTGGGTTGATTCTGGATTCTGGCTATTGTGAATAGTGCTGCATTGGACATAAGAGTAAAAATAGATGGTTTTCTGCATTGTGTTTTTGGGCACCTAGGAGAGTTTTTGCTGGGTTATATTAGAATTCAATTTCTAGTTTTTTATAGAGTGTCCATATTGCTTTCCAAGAAGGCTAGACTAATAAAAATTTCCACAAGCAGTGAATGAATAAATAAATGAGCCTCTTTCTCCCCACATCCATGCCAACACTGGTTGTTCTTGTTTTAGTTTTTGTTTTGATGTTTGCCAGTCTCTGTGATGTGAGATGAAATATCATTGTTATTTTGGAGTTAAATCTCATTGTTATTTTGAGTTAGATCTTCAGATCAGTGGAATAGACTTGAATATTCTAAGACAAACCTTCAGGTATATGATAAATTAATATTTGATAAAGGAACAAGAAACATGAAGTGGAGCAAGGGAAACCATTTGAATAAGTGGTGCTTGAAAAACTGGTCATCTACCTGCAACAAACTCAGACCTCTGATTAAGCCACCACAGAAGTTAAATCAAAATGGATTGAAGACCTTGATATATTATAAATTATAAACACATAGAGGAAATTTTAGGCAGAATACTCAATGATACTAAGGCTAAAGTTTTCTTTAAGGATGAAATGCCACCGTCAAAGCAAGTAGAATCAAAAATAAACTAATAGAACTACAATAAATGAAGAAGTTTAAGCACCTCAAAAAAATGGTGACTAGATTACAAAGACTACCACTGAATGGGAAAACCTATTCATCCCAATACACACCTGCTAAGGGGCTAATATATCAGATATATAAGGCAATGATAGAGCTTAACAAGGAAAAAACATCTAATCTTATCAATATAATGGGGAGAAGAGATGAGTAAATTCTTTTCTTAGAGGTAGAAAGAGATTATTATGAAATATTTACACCTGCAACTCTCAACTTAACCAGGAAAATACCAAAAATGTGTTCATGCGCATGTTTAAACATTGTTACATAAATATATATATTCAATAATATATTGAAGAGTAATATTTACTATCCCTTATTATTCTTAAAAGTAATAGTTTGTATGTTCAACAGATAGCTGTTCTTCCTTTGAATGGCAGCAGAGAGTGAACAAAGATAAAATGGATAAAATGTTAGCACATGATTCAAGGTCACAAGTTTATTGTATTTTTTTTACTATTCCTGAATAAACTTTTTTCTTTGAAATTGGGCTTATTTAAGGGATTCTTCTCATTTAACTCTGGAAAATATCATTCAAGGAAATAAAGCGACTTTTTATTGAATGCTGCCATCCTATGGAAGAAAAAAATTTGTTGAAGCTACAATGAACATAGGAGCTAAATAATCATAAAGAAGGTGATCTAAATTTGTAGAAAGAATGTAATGTGAGATTTTTGTTCCTCATTCTGCTGATACTATAAGCTTCTAATTCTCTTAATTTTCTTCTATTGTAGCAATAGTTTGAACCAGAGGAGAGAGTCTTTTCCGTTTTCTTGCAGCATCAGCAATGTCTGTAGTTTAAATTGTATTCCTCTAATACACCTTGCCTGCTGGAACTAGATTAAGTGGCTATTGGTGGATATGTAAGTTTGTTTTATGAGAGATCTGACAGTGTATTCATTTGTAGAGCACATGTCCACTGCACAAGACAGCAGAGGGTACCATTATATGAATTTATTCTCTACCTGGAGTAGGAAGGGGTCATCACATCTATATCTAAGAAAGGTCAGTCTTCACAGTTTCTCTCTGCACCAGGTCTTTATTCCTTCCACAATTACACTATTCAAGGCTCCACCCAGACTATTTTGATTTTAGTTTTTGGATGACAATTTGTATAGTATCTAGGATTCGTTGAAATAAAATTGCTAAAGAACAGTCTATTGCCCACTCACTTCCTCTGGCTCCTGTGCTTGACCCAAAAATTGCTAAGCCTCAACACAAAGAGTGTTGGGTGCAGTTAGATAAATAACTACACTGACACCTATCGTAACAATGTGAATGAATGAGAGAAGTAGAAAACCTGTCTCAAATATAGGCAGGGGGTGTGGGGAGAAGGAAGATTTGGGACATTAGTGATGGGAATGTTGCACTGGTGAAGGTGTTCTTTATATGACTGAAACACAACTACAATCATATTTGAAAACAATGTATTTAAATTAAGATATTTAAAAAAATTGCTAAGCCTAGAGCTTACACAGGGATCTGTCTGATATTGAAAGAAATGACATAGTATACCCTAGAATCCCAAAAATGCAATGGTAAAATGTTTCTGAACTCCTATCTTCATTGCAGCACTATACAACAATGGTCAGAATCTGGAAACAATCTAAGTGCCAAGAACAGATAGGTGGATGAAGAAACTATGGTACTACACCACAATATAATACTTTGCAGCCATTGGAGGGGAATAACATGTCGATTTACATGGATATTCTATTTTTATTTCTTTTTTAAACACCATGATTACAAACATGATTGTGGTTTCGTTTCAGTCATACAAAAAACACCAGTGCAACATTACCACCACCAATGTCCCCTATCTCCCTCCTCCTCCATCCCCTGTCTGTATTCGAGGCAGGCATTATACATCTCCTACTCATTAACATTGTCATGATAGTTGTTAGTGTAGTTATTTTTCTTGGTTTTTGGGCCACACCCAGTGATGCTCAGGGGTTACTCCTGGCTATGCGCTCAGAAGTCGCCCCTGGCCTGGGGGACCATATGGGGCACGGGGGATCGAACCGAGGTCCGTCCAAGACTAGCGCGGTAAGGCAGGCACCTTACCTCCAGCGCCACCGCCCGGCCCCTGTAGTTATTTTTCTAACTGGACTCACCACTCTTTGTTGGTAAGCTTCATACCATGAGCCAGCCCTACTGGCCCTCATCTCTGTGGATTATAACAATAATGTATTTTATTTTTCTTAAAAAATAAGTGAGATTATTTTGTGTGTCTCTCTTTTCCTCTGGTATTCCACTTAGCATAAAGGTTTCCATATACATCCATGTATAAGAAAAATTCATGACGTCATCTTTCCTGGAGGCTACATAATATTCCATTGTGTATATGTACCACAGTTTCTTTAGCTATTTATCTATTGAAGGGCATCTTGATTGTTTCCAGAGTCTGACTATTGTAAATAGCGCTGCAATGAATATAGGTGTGAGGAAGAGATTTTTGTATTGTTTTTTTGTGTTCCTAGGGTACATCCCTAAAAGTGGTATAGCTGGGTCAAATGGACCTCAATTTTCATTCTTTTGAGGAATCTCCATATTATTTTCCATAAAGGTCAAACTAAAGGGCATTTCCACCAGCAGTGAATGAGGGTTCCTTTCTCTTCACATCCTCCACTAGCACTGATTTTTCTTGTTCTTTATGATGTGTGCCAGTTTCTGTGGTGTGAGATAGTACCTCATTGTTGTTTGTTGTTTCGATTTGCATCTCCCTTATGATTTGTGACATGGAGCCTTTTGTCATGTGCCTTTTGGCCATTTGTATTTCTTCTTTGACATTTCTTCTCCCCATTTTTTGGTGAGGTTAGATTTTTTTTCTTGTTAAGTTCTGTCAATACCTTGTATATTTTCAATATTAGCTCCTTATCTGATGGGTATTGGATGAATAGTTTCTCCCATTCTGTGGGTGTCTTTTGTATCCTAGGGACTATTTCCTTTTATGTACAGAAGCATCTCAGCTTAATATAGTCTCATTTGTTCATCTCTGCTTTCATTTGTTTGGAGAGTGCTGTTTCCTCCTTAGAGATGACATTAGTCTCAATGAATTGGAGTATTTTAACTACATGTTGTTCAATATACCTTATGGTTTCAGGTCTGATATCAAGGTCTTTAATTCATTTCAATTTTATCTTTATGCATAGTGTTAGATGAAGGTCTGAGTTTGCTTTTTTACAAGTGGATGACCAATTGTGCCAACACCACTTGTTAAAGAGGCTTTCCTTGTTCCATTTTGCATTTCTTGTCCCTTTATCAAAGATTAATGAATCTTATAGGTATCCTATTTTTATTTTATATTATTTATCTATATTTTACATGTCATTTACATGAATAGACATGTATAATAGCATGCTGAATTAAATTAGTCGGAGGGAAAGGGATCGACATAGAATGATTGCATCCACATGCAGGATCTAAAAAAATTAGCTGTATGAGAATACCCAAAAATAAAGAAAAGAAGACCATGGAGTTTGGTCTATATTAGAAAGCTAACCACAAGGGGGGAAGGGATGCATTTAGGACAGAGGAGGGAATATTATGACACTGATAGCTATTTGGTGCAAAAAGAGATAAAGTGATATACATGATACCCTTTTAGTAACAATATTGCTAATCACAATGCCCAAATTAAAAAAAAATGGAGAGAGAAGAAGAAGAAGAAGAAGAAGAAGAAGAAGAAGAAGAAGAAGAAGAAGAAGAAGAAGAAGAAGAAGAAGAAGAAGAAGAAGAAGAAGAAGAAGAAGAAAAGTGGCTTTTATAGAGACATGTTGTGGGGGTGGGGATTGGAGACATTGGTACTTAGTGGCAAAAAAGTATAGATTATTTTTCTACGCTTTTACTACATATTGGTACAAATACTATGTTATTTGTGAAAGTGGATCTCCCTTGCACTGCTATGCTAACCTCATCCAAAAAATGCAAAAATTTACTCCGTTTCAGAGTGTCTTAGATTGTTTGATCTCTCTGCTCTACTGCTTCTTCATCTCTAAAGGGGTAATATCAAGTGTCTCATGAGGATGAAAGGAAAATGCAAACTTCTTGCTTGATCATGAACTCCTGAAGAGTAGGGACTTCCTCATTCATCTTAAGGTTATTGCACCAAGGACTTGAATACATGTTTGACTGGATAGTACACCTGAATATAGAAGCATTAGTAAAGAGTATTCTCTACTCTTATACATTCTAAGGAAGAACAACTTGCTTTAGAAATTCTATCATTATAGTTAAAGTTCATGGCTCCATAATCTTATAAATTTATGTTGTTATTATTGTAATAACTGACAATATTTCTTAGATACAAGAAAACACTGATTTAGCCTAGAAAAATAATGCTGTCTAAATGAACAGTTCATATGTATAATATAATATTAATATTCAATTATTTTAACATATTAAGACACAGGTTATCAATATATTTTAAAACAAATAGTTAGAAAATATGGGTTGTGATATCATGCAGCAGGTAAGGAACTTGCCTTGCATATCACTTATCAGGGTTCAGTCCCTAGGCAGTTCATATGATCTCCTGAGCACTGCTGGGAGTGATCCCTGAGTGCAGAGCCAGAGTGTGAGCAGTTATGAGTGTGCCTCTTAAAAATAAAAAAGAGATAAAATATATAGCTAGGAATCTTATATATGTTCAATAAATACTATAAAACCTAATATAGTGCTGTATTTCAACATAAAAGAGAAAATCCAATTTTACTTCCTAAATATAATAACCCCATAAGAATTGTTTGCTAGGCTGAATTATATGTAATTTATTTACTTTGGTTTGGGGGCATCACCCAACAGTGCTTAGACCTTCCTCATAGCTCTTCACTCAGAAATGCTGAGTGCTCAGCTACCATATGGGATGCTGGCAATTGAACCTAGGTCAGCTTAATGCAAGGTAAATGCCCTAACTGCCAACCATACTTATATTTTTAAGTGTCTTCAAGATCTGAGCCAAATTCACCATTGTACGGTTAACATAACACTATTCTTAAATAAAATCTTGAAAAGTTTGAGTGACTAGGGAACTTACTGGCTGAACATTTCTCTAAGTAAACTCTCCAGCTACAAAGTGGCAAAACCAATTTCTATACCATTTTTAAATTTTTTTCACAAGCATTTGTTTAGTGTCAAGTACTATTGAAGGTGCTGAGCCTGGAACAGTGACCAAACAAAGCCTTTGACTTCACTAAGCTAAAAGTGTAGAAGAACATTTATATAAATGTCACATATGTAACTAATCATAATAGATATTTCATATAGTATACTGCATTATGTATTTAATGCATAGTATGGAAAATAAAACAGAATACATAATGAAGAGTGAGAAAAAGGTTCTATTCTTAATTGGATAGTTAGAGAAGTTTACTCTGGACATTTGATATTAAAGAGGAATCTAGAGTAAAGTGGGTTTTGTGTCTACTGACCATTTTTCTCCCCTATTTTTGCATAGTGATTCTACCCTTCTGGTTTCTATAATATAGTCTTTCTTCCATACATTGTACTAAACTAAAGCAGTTCAACCTGTTTATAGCCTCCCATTTCTTCTACATGTCAAGGTCAGTTTGAAATTCAATGATGTTCTACACATAGTAATTTTAAGTCAGCCTGAAATTTAATAAAATTGCAATGCTGATATTGATATTTAAGGTTTTAGTTCAGAGAGTGTCATTAAGAGGGTGATTTTTATGGAAAAGACCCAGAATCCAACCTCAGCAAGACAGCTTAGCAATTGTTCCCTTGAGAAAGCACCAGAGTTATTTTTTATTTCTTCTTTTATATTCTGCAACTGAAATTTTCAGTTAATATTAAATTACTTATCAAAGACAGTTTGGAATGTGGTTTCCTTTATAATCCATTTGACTCAACATCAATTCTCTGTGGTGAAGTCCCTTTGCTATAAAAGCTCTTTTTATAGATAATTGAGCCTGAGAGTGAAATCTAGGCATTTGAAGGAAATATAGCTGATTCTCTTTCCAGGGGAAAATAATCTTGGCCTCCTTCCTGAAACCAACTAAGTATGAGACAGATGACAGTCCTTGATTTCAATCAAAGATCCAAGACTATTCCCTGACAGTTGGGGGCAGATCACCAAGAGAAGTCTACCTCATCTAATCCAACAGTCTTCAAGGCACACTGCACTCAGATAATAAATGATGGGTCACTAAAGCCCATTAACACAGAGAAAAAAAAGGCTTTGATAGCTTATCTTTTCTTCACAAAAATTCAGCAGGAATATTCATCAATCCCAAATGGTGAAAGAAAGATACATTGATCAAAGAAAAAAAGAAAAGAAAGGGAGAATAAATGAAAGAGAAAGAAAGCAAGAGTCATCAGCAAAAAAGAATATCCTCATTTACTGCAGAAAACAGCAATTATAACAGATAAAGTCCTTAGTTAAGACCACAAAAAGGCTTATGTTCAGCTTTATTGCTGGATAGCTGGATTGTACATTACAGCCCATTAACAAACAGAATGGTATGAACAAAGCAGCAGATATATATAATCAAACTGTCTATTGAGGCATGGAACCACAGAGCAGAAGCAATCACTATGGAAAAGCAGTGCAGTGACAATACAATTTTAAATTCATTTGATAGGCAAACTATATCAGTTGAAATGTCTCAGGATGGATGGGTTTAAAACTCGTTATCTGTAGACCAGCCTATCCCTTGATACCACTTTATTTATTCAGATGGAATTGGAGAAAATGAGTAAACACTACTGCTCCATCCTCAACATATTTTATAGATAAATCCTGTATAGTATTTGTTCTCTGTGCCTTTGCATAAGAGTCTCTCCCATTGTCAAAGTAAAGAGCGGGGAATGAGAGGAATGAAGAAAAGGAATACCCTTAAAACATGCCATGTATAGAACTATGAAATGGCTGGATGTGTTTGCCACATAACACGTCAAGGTAGTGTATCATTTAATGTTCACAATTTAATTTTACACAGAAGAAGGCTCTAGACTCTCCAAAATATCTATTAGACAGTAAGTCATTATGTCTAAAAGTACTATTAAGCAAGAACATACAGCAACTTCAGAAACTGTAATTTACGAAATACATTTGTTTAATGATTTAATTTCTGATTTCTCCTTCACTCCTATTGGGAACTCTAGTTAGTTTCAGCTGAATGAAGTGAAGCATCTGAAATTAAACTAAGGGACAAAATGTCTTTGGTAAAAGTACAATGAAAATAATTGTTGAAGAGATTGTGTTTGGAGAAATTTGTAAACATCTTTGATAGAGTAGGAAATGAAATTAAAAAAATTTCATCGCCATACTTATAAGTGGTTAGTGGTTAATTTTTTCACTATGTGAAAAGAACAAATGGATTCTGATGAGACAAAGGTCTCACCGTGAGAGGTGTCTTAACTCGTCTGTTTGAAGGTTGAACTCTCTATTCAACTTACTCATAAAAATTTTACCATTTTAGGTAAAAAAGAAAATACTGTGATCATAAAATTCTTTCCCTTTACAAAGAAATATGTTTTTGGCAAGTCTACTGATTTGGGGGTAAGAATTTGAGATTTGTGTCACTTGCATTATGTTACAGAATTAGATTTAGGTATGACATAGAACTGTGGGGCTTTGATTGCATTACTTAAACTACAGTTGTATTTTCCTTCTATCTATAAAAAACAAAATTTTGAACAGATAATTTGAAGCCCATTTTACTGTTCTATAACTTGATTCATTGATAATGACTCAAAATGATGAGTCATAATTCTATGGAAATAAGGAAGTTTAGGAAAATGTCATCAAACTCCTTAGATTTCACAGTAGTGAAAAAGTAGATGAAAAAGATGAATACCAAGTTCATTGGAAAAGACAGCTTTTTAGCCCCTAGGCCATATTCCTATCTTCAGAAATATGCATAATCTCCTAAACTCATTTTACCTTTATAACTGGTAGACAATTTTACCAAATAATGTGCTCAATGTGAAAGATTCAAAAGTATCTGAGTTAGAAACTGAATTCAGTTTTGCATTCCTCCACATAAATAATGGTAACATTATTCTACTACACTAGATACAAAGCTGAAAATCAGCACATAATCAAGTAGGAAGTAGAATTCATTCTAGAATTCAAAGAACTAGAAAAATCCTAACAGAAGTACGTGATAAAAAGTTTCAAAATGAGCAAGAGAGAGCATTTTTACACCCCACAACAGTCATCATGTCTGTTCAGGTGCCAGCTTCATAGATTCATTTTGTTCTCAAAAGAGATTTAAGTCAAGCCTCAAAAATAATGGGTAGACCATCCTCAAAGTTGAACCATGGTACACTCTTGGAAGCAGGAGCAGGTCAAGTTCCTGCCCTACCAAAACCCTGGCAACCATATCCCTCTATCACTACCTTGCTAATGACCCAACTTCAATGGTTTATCACTAATCTCTGCAGAGATGCCCAAGTCACAAAAGTTCCATGTATGCCAGTATTGGAACTGACATTAACAGAACTTCGTTGGCATGAATGCAGGCACCATTTCCCTCCCCCCTCACCCCTTATCCCCACCTTTTCGTACTTCTGGAAGGTCTGGCAGCTGTACCCTGGATACAGAACTTGGAATTCCAAGAGTTTACAGGCACATATGTGG
The DNA here is from genome assembly GCA_004027635.1 of Crocidura indochinensis. Classification (NCBI taxonomy): domain Eukaryota; kingdom Metazoa; phylum Chordata; class Mammalia; order Eulipotyphla; family Soricidae; genus Crocidura; species Crocidura indochinensis. The sequence continues at coordinate 22,361 of PVKC010012790.1, forward strand.
CTGGGAAACCACTCCAAATCTTTCTATACTGTCACTCTAGAAGGAACACATCAACTAAATGTCAAAGTAGCATAAAAACCACCTAAAATTAACACGCAAATCAAATAACAGAATCACTAAGTAGCAACAAGTAGCTTACAAACATTTTGGACAATGATTTAATGACCCCATTGCTAGATATAATAATTTTCACAAGTTTTCTCTTGCTGTATTTTTAATATTTTACCAATTAAATTATTTAAATTACTTATAGTAAATAAACAGTATAAAGTAAATTATTTCATGCTTGACAAATGTGCAGACTTTTAGTTTGGGAGTGGGAGACCACATACACTATTGGAAGGAATTTTATACTGGTAGTGAGATTGGTGATACAATACAGAATGGCAAACAAATGTATTAAAGCAATTATGTAAACCAAGGTTTACAAAGAGTTAGAGAAATATCTACACAGATAAGTGTCATGACAATGGTAGTGAGTGAGAGAAATAGAATGACTGCCTCAAAGGAAAGGAGTGGGGGAGGAGGGTGGTAGGGGTCATTGGTATGGGAATATTGCACTGGTAAAGGAGTTGTTCTTTTTTTTTATTTGTTTGTTTTGTTTTGGGACACACCCGGTGACACTCAGGGATTACTCCTGGCTATGCACTCAGAAATTGCTCCTGGCTTGGGGAGACCTTATGGGACTCCGGATTATACAATCACAATCTGTCCTAGGTCAGTCGAGTGTAAGACAAATGCCCTACCGCTGAGCCATCGCTCAAGGGCTGTTCATTTTTATAACTAAAACCCAACTACAAACGTGTTTTAAGCATGGTGCTTAAATAAATATATTTTTAAAAATTAAAAAGAGCAAAAGAACATAAAATAGATTATCAAAATAAATATTTTATTAAAAGGGCGTTACTACCAGGTGGGACCCAAAAACCACAAAAGAGAGTGAGACAAGAAGCTCAAAATAATCTTTTTTAATTTATTTATCCTATTACTATTTTATTTTTCTCTTACCTAGTTTTTGCCGACCTTCTCATTTTGGTGTAGATATAGAAGTAGTAGTCCACTATTTTCCATATATATACTTTTTCTTTCTTCTTTTCTCGTTGA
>PVKC010012791.1:0-23495 GCA_004027635.1 Crocidura indochinensis
TTATTCCTGGCTCCGTGCTCAGAAATTGCTCCTGACAAGAACGGGGGGACCATATGGGACTTCCAGATTTGAACCGATGACCTTCTGCATGAAAGGCAAGCGCCTTACCTCCATGCTATCTCTCTGGCCCCTCTCCCAGAAGTTCTTAAGGGACCATGCTAGTTTGAATATGAAACCAGGGTCATCTACGTGCAAGGCTTTTCCACTTATATGCTTTCTTTGGCTCAGATGTGACCTTTCTGAGGTCACACCACTAGCACAGGGCTGAGCTGAGACCAAAATATGAGTGTGCTGACTCGTGACCAGCTCTCTTTGGCAGTCTCGTTCCACCTCTTGGACTTCCTATAGGTTCAAGCCACTCTTTCCCTGACAACTCCATATGTGTTTGGCAAGTAACTGATTGACCATTGAATTCAGCCAGAAGGCCTCAGAAAAACTGGCTGGTGTGAGAAAGGAATAGCTGCAAAGGATCCAAATCCCAGTGATTCTGAATTCTTCACCTGTTGAGTCTCTAAACCAGCCTTCTAGATGACATTGCCTGTGGGCTGGAAGAATGGAGGAGAGGAGATTTGTAAATGAATGCTCTTGGATTGGTCTTAAAAGCTCTACCTTTCCATATTCTATTACAACCTGGAGGCGACTTGGCTTTTGCCCGTTTAAGAAGCAGCTCCATTTAAAAGCCATTAGTTTTTTAATTGCAGAGAGATTGCACTCCCGCTGCCTGGCTGCGGGCACTCACTTAGTACTAGATACCTGAGAACTGATTGCTGGGCAGCCAGCCAGCAGAACCCTGCCACCCTGTGAGAGGAGCTGGCCTGCTGCTCTCCCTAAGCCTGATCAGGTCCTCTTGTCACATGAAACTTCTTACACAGATGGGCGTCTGCAGGAGCAGAAACAATCTTTCAATCTATTCCTTCTTCAAGTCCAACCTTACTGTGTGATTTTAGGGAAGTTGATGTGATTCTCTGGTCCTCTGAACTCCTGAAAGGAGGCCCCGGTTTATTGGATGTTGTTAATTCCTGTCTCCTCATCCATCCAGAAATCCAATAGAAGAAGCTGGGCCCAGAAAGGTAGCACAGAGGTAGGACATTTGCCTTGCATGTGGCCAATCCGGTTTGATTGCTGGCATTCCAGATGGTCCCCCAAGCTTTTCTGATTTCTGAACAATTTCTGAGCAAAGTCAGGAGTAAGCCCTGAGAATCGCTGGATGTGACCCCCTAACCAATTAATTAATAAATAAACTGCTTTAAAAAAAGCACGATCCATTCATTGTCAATGTAACAGGCTCAAAAAAGTGGGAGTGATTTGTTCATCACTACAGTTGAGGGTGACTTATATGAAGTGGGAAAGATAGATGGCAGTTTCGAGAAGGGAGTCTATCATGTCTCTTGGGAGGGAAATAGGCAGGTAGATAGACTGACAATGAGTTCTCAAGAAGAAAATATAACCAAGATAGAATTTAAAGAAATTATTCTGTCTCTATAGAGAGAGAGAAGAAAAAAATAAGTAAAAATACGAAAGAAAGAAAGAAAGAAAGAAAGAAAAAAGAAAGAAGAAAGAAAAAGGAAGGAAGGGAGAAAGAAAGAAAAAGAAAGAATGAAAGAGAAAGAAAAAGAAAGAAGAAAAAAGATGAATGAAGGAAAAAAGAAAGAAAGAAAGAAGGAAAGAAAGAAAAAAGAAAGGAAGGAAGGAAGAAAAATAAAGATAAAAAGAAAGAAAAGAACAAAGGGGGTGAAATGGTGGCACAGGGCATAAGGTGTCAGCCTTTTGTGCGCTAGCCTAGGACGGACCAAGGTTTGATCCCCTGGTGTCCCATATGGTCCCCCAAGCCAGGGGCAATTTCTGAGTGTATATCCAGGAGTAACTCCTAAGCATCACCATGTGTGGCCCAAAAACCCCCAAAAAAGAAAAGAACGAAGGAAGGAAGGAAACAAGGGAAAAAGAAAGGAAGGAAAGCAGAAAAAAGGAAGGGAGGAAGGAATGAAGGAAGAAAGAAGGAAGGAAAGGAGGAAAAAAGGAAGGGAGGAAGGAAGGAGGATAAATGGAAGAAAGGAAAGGGAAATAAAAAGAAATCATGTGTGGCCCGGGAGATAGCATGGAGGTAAGGCATTTGCCTTTCATGCAAAAGGTCATCAGTTCGAATCCCGGTGCCCCATATGGTCCCCCTTGCCTGCCAGGAGCAATTTCTGAGCATGGAGCCAGGAGTAACCCTTGAGCACTGCCGGGTGTGACCCCCCCCCCAAAAAAAAAGTACCTTGGGGCCCGGGAGATAGCATGGAGGTAAGGCGTTTGCCTTTCATGCAAAAGGTCATTGGTTCGAATCCCGGTGCCCCATATGGTCCCCCGTGCCTGCCAGGAGCAATTTCTGAGCATGGAGCCAGGAGTAACCCCTGAGCACTGCCGGGTATGACCCCCCAAAAAAAAATCATGTGGTGTCCAATGCAGTTTCTCCTCTTTTCTTGAGTAAGGTATACTCAAATATATATCTCTTCTATAAAGTGGGAAGACCTATTCAACAACAACAAAAAAACTTAACCCATTTATTCATCCATTCATCTATTCATTCATTCCCTGTCCCTTCTCCTTTTTGTTGTTGCAATGTACACAATTTGCACAATTGGCGGGATGTTTTGTACAGTTTTCAGCTCTGATGACTGCCAGGAGTCACATAAGAGGTGACAGTATCTGCACACTCCTGGCCACTCACAGAAGTTTGTGCTCTTTTCTCTGTGGTCAACTCTTCTTAGTTGATGCATATAAATGATGGTTATGGTGCTTGCTAGAAGACACTGTGGTACACACACACACACACACACACACACACACACACACACACACACGATGACCAAGGATAACATCTACTGGCAATGACTCTCACACTCCTTTCTAAGTCTGGTGCTTGCTAGTGGCTGCACCATTCATGATGCTTAGCTCATATGGCTGTGGTGGAGCCAGAAATTGCTTATATTGCTGGATATCATATAAAACAAGGCTCCCGGGTTTATTCAGCACAGTAGTAGCTAGTCCTCTCTAGTCCCCTACATGTGGGATATGAGAGATTTGAACTTGCAAGGCAGGTACTCAAAGTCATTAAACTAGTCCTCTGGGTCCAGCACCTTTTTAATTGGTTTCTCATGAGTTAACAATGCTAAATAATTTTAGAGGCAAAACACTCTTTCCATCCTTTTATCTCCTCCCCTTTAACTCTATTAATCATGTGGTCTTCATCAAGTCTATTTTGTGCACTGTTTGATCTATTTGGCTTAGCTGTTTATATGTAGTAAAGTAATTTGATAATGGACTTATTCTTCCTTATTTTAGCAAGCAAACACACCTCAAGCTTCAATCATTTTGTCTTCAATGCCACAGATTCACCTTTTGTTGACCACAGCTTTCTTAGCTCATTATTTGCTAATGGGCATTTGAGTTGATTTCATGTTTTGACTTTTGTGGAACATGCTTCTGTGAACACAAGGCACAAATATCATCTGAAATTGATGTTTTCATATCCTTTGGGTAGATGCCTAAGAGTGACATTTCTAGATCATGTGGTATTTCCATTTGGTATTATTATTCATTTTATTATTTAGGCATTGTGATTTACAAAGTTGTTGGTAATAGAGCTTCGGGCATACAATGTCCCAACCAAAATTTTAGAATCCCACCAAGATTTTAGAAGCTGTTGACCAATGATCCTGGTTCCCTTTAACACAGACCCAAGTGTCTCTTGACTGATACATTTTAAGTTTATTTATTGTAGTTTGAGTCCCAGGCTTATTGTAGTAATGTTGACTCCACTTTTTGGTATCTTCCCTGGACACATAAAAACCTTTGCTTTAAAGAATAGGTACATACCTATATGCATTGCAGAAATTAGAATAATAGCCAGGATATGAAAAACACCCTTATGTCCAATATTGATAAGTAGATGTAAAGTCATGATAGGCATATATGTATGTGTATATATATATGAATTACTATGAAGTACAAAAAATGGATCACACAGATGCCATTTTTATTTCTTAAGGACTTACCACACATTTTGTCACATTTTTTATGGAGTCTGCATCAACTTGTATTCCGAACATGTGCAGAACCTGTTTTTCCTCCACAATCCTGACATAGTGTCAGACTGTGATACACATATCACAGACTGACACGGTGTCAGTCTTCTTGTTACCTGTCTTTCTCAGAGGTATAAAGTGATATTTTATTGTCATTTAGATTTGCATATTCCTAATAATAAAGGATGTTAGATACTAAAAAAGTTGATATTTAATATCTCTGCAGTGATTTCCAAACATATCTACACCCCAGGCTCATAAAAGCTCCAGAAAAGCAAATTTCGTGCAACCTATAACCGAGTCTAAAGACTATTAGCTCTCTGTGGAGGGAGTCTGGGAATTTGGATTTGTGTAAATTGATTACTGGTCCAAGGAAGAAGATGCAAACTACTGTGGGTTCATTCTTTCTAGTTGCTAGTGCCTCTGTGATTCACTGTGGCTGGTTCACACAATCAGAAACAAATTCCAAATTTTGATGTGTGACTTCACACAACCAAAGTATTTTCCCTAGTCCTGTAACATCTGTTCTCAATCTGGGTGCTTCTCTGGCCAGATGTCCTCCATCTGGTATTGGTAGTCCCAGGCGCTCCGCACCAAGGGGGTTCCATAGCAACACATGCTTCCAGGCTGTTCCTTGGCCTGGAAGAGAGCACAGGCAATGGGGTACTTCTGGCCCACAGTGCACCACATCTGCTTACTTTCATTCTTCAAAGTAAGCCCTCAGGACTGGTCTAAAGCAAAAGGGCAAAGAAGAGCAAGTTTGCCTGTGTGTCTCAAAGGAGAGATGAAGTGGGTTGGGTAAACAGTAGAACTGTCCGTAACACAGGACTGTTGAGTTCATGAGAGGCACATTGCAGCATCAAAGACAGGTTCAGGGATGATTCTTGGATTGACATCAGCTACTTTGCCATTGTCCATTTCTTTTATTCCTTTCATAAATGTATTTGGAGCCATACCTCTGTGTTTGGCAAGTGGACAGGAAATGAAGAAACAAAATAGATTGAATAACAAGTGCCTGAACTGCAGGTTCAAGACAGGGCAAGCAGATTTGTAAGTGAATGACATAAACAAAATTCCACAAATATTAACTGAAGATAAGTGCAGAGAGAAGGTACCTGATAGCGAAGCGAATGTGTGTGCATACATGTGTGTATAATGCACATGTGTGTTCATGTGTATACACCAAAATCGCTCAAGAGTGCTGCCATGTTTGTGGAAAGTATATATAATTATTGATCTGAGTGAGAGAGAGGCTGAAGAATAGTCTTGGGTGAGGGAATTAAGGTGTTGCTGTGAAGCTAAAATTCAGAGTTGAGGGATCAAGGTGATAGCATAGTAAGTAGGGCGCTTGCCTGAAATTTCCAGCACCCCATATAGTCTGGAATATATTAGGAGTTATCCCTCACCACAGAATCAGGAGTTAATTCCTAAGCATCTTTGGATGTAACCCAAAACAAACAAGCAAAAAACTCAAAGTGGAGGTGGGATCAAAAACATTGGAAAGATGGAGAGAACCTTGGAGATATATATTATTTATTTATTGCTGGACCAGTGATCCTCCCAAACTATTCATGGATCAATAATTCAATGTGAGGCCTGAGGCTGCATTGTTGCATACAGCTACACACAGCTGGAGGTGCTCAGGAGCTCTACTCATTCTGTGGTCAGGAGTGACCCCTGATGATGCTCTAGAGACCATCTGTGGTGCAAGGGATTAAACCACAGACTATCTCTGTACTGCAGGATCTCATAAATGCTTACTAATATAATCAAGTTGTTAAATAATTCTAATGCATTCACTCAAAAACATGACATGGTTGTTTCTTTTTCTAACAGGAAAAAGATGGAAAAACTTCTTCATTAGATGGAAGAAGTTAAACTGGATGAGAAAAACCATAGTGCAGCTAATTCTTCCAATGGTCTTCAAGTCAACTCTGTTCATACCTTGATCCCAGAGGAAATGTGCAGACAGCTTTTAGATTTTCAGTACTTTTATTTTCAAGAATACCTTCATTATGGTTATTAAGCAATCGCATGTGTTAGGGTTGATCATTTAAAAATTATCAATAAATCATCATTGAAATGTAAACGCATCCCTTCTCTCAGCTTGGAAGCTAGTTCCTAGTGGAGTAAAAGGGCATGATAAGCTTCTTTTCTCGTATAGATCACCTCCTACCTTCCAATCACCTTCATGGTCAGCCCAAATGAAGAGGAACTCAAGAAAGAGGACTTTTGTTCCATTTGGCTAACACTATTAGAAGTTGGGATCGAGATCTAGACTCTTTGAACAAATGAAACTGATCTGTCTTGAATCTTTCTTGAATTTTCTAGCACAATATTTTTTTAAAACAGAAATTGATGTGTTCTCTTGGGGATAACTACATCTTCCAAAAATCCCAGCACATTGTCTTCTGCTCTATTTTTTTCATTAAGTGTCTCCAAGAATCCTCTCATATAAGCTCCTGCTCAGATTTCCAGAGAAGCCCCCTTAGTTGTGGCTGATGTTTGGTTTAAGAAAATACACATTTTTTGCCTCACTGTTAGTATAAAGGCGGCTTTCCTCTAGTAGAACTCTACTCCCAGTCTCTCCCTCTTGTCTTAATACTCTCTCAATCTCAGGGTTCAAGGTCAAGAGTGGCACCACTTACCTTTCTCATCTCACTTAGAGTCAAGAGGCATAGTTCCTTCTCCTCATCTTTAGAAAAAGCGAAAAAAGAAAAAAAAAGACTTTATAGTTTGCCCAAAGGCTCCTCCTTTTCAAATAGCTCAAATTCAACACTCAAATAGGATGAAGATGAGAATTTTGTTTTGCAGAACTAGGCTGAGTACCTCTTTACCGTGTCCTCATCTATGCAATTCGATATGTCGTGTTTAGATAAAAGGAGTATCTACTGAAAAGTTGTACCTTGTAGAGCTTTGGAACCTTGGCTGAAACAGAGACAATGAGGGGAGGAATGTCTTAGACATTCTGTTTTATTTATATACAATTTGGATATTCTTCCTTCCCAGCCACTTAATTTCAGAAATAACAGCACCACTCTGGAGATTCTGCAAAGTAAAGATACTTCTCAGACCATTTGATGGAGACCCAGGAAGCAACTTATCCCTTTGCTATGTTTTGATCAGCTTAGCCTTTGAAAAAGACAGATGGCAAGAACAGTGTGTGAGCACCACTATGAGACTATGAAGGAGACCCTCAAAGTCAGATTTCTGCTAGAAGGCAGTCACTCAAAACTATATTGACTAACTGGCCAACCGCACACAGAGCAGAAATCCTTTAAACATGGCAGCTGCTGACTTAGTTTGACAACCAGCAAACCTCATATCTATTTTTTAATAATACAGCACAAAGAGCCCAAGCCTCATGAGTTACAGTAAAAGGCACAGTTAAGTTCTGGATATTTTTAACCAGCAAATGGATGTTACGATAGAGTTACTTACAGTACAATTTCAAATTCATGCATCATCCCTTCCTAAAGAATTTAAGTTATCTTTTGTTCCTTCGCTGGAAATCTTCATTTATAAGGTAGCTGTGACTGTTAACAATATGAATTATTAATGTTATATGTCTTAGACGTATTAAATAGTTAATGTATGTGAACTGTTAAACTCTAAGTAGTTATTAGAACCGGCATAATTTGGAGTCAGGGCTTTAGACTCTACTTGGGGTTGAATCTTGACTCTGACAATTTTCTGGCTATGTTATCTTGTCCATATAAAAATAGGGCTCAATACAACTTGTGTCCTAGTGTTATGGCTAGTACCAACCCAAGTGAATAAATGTGAAATACAAAGAATAACACCCACAACATGAAAGACTCCCAGAAGTAACTGACCACTGCTATTTCTAAATATTTTAAACAGGCAATGAGCAACATAGACCTGTTTCTATGGCTTTATATTTGAAGTAGAATTAAAGTTCTTTAACCCAACCCAAGTTGCAGGGCTACTTTCAGGTTCAATGAAGATGATAAATTTGAAGCAACTCTTCAAACTTTGAAGTACTAAGGAGAAAATAATAAAATGTTTAAGAGAGCATTTTCATTTTACACATATGTGCATGCATCACACACAAACATGCAAACACAAGAAGTACTTTATTCCAATAACTGTCATTATAATTTTATAGGAAAAAATCAAGGGCCCCTTCCTCTCTTTGAATCTCCCCAAATATGGAGCAAACTCAAGATCATAGTCATTTCTCATTCAGGAGTTGAAAGAGTTTGAAGGGGTAGTCTAGCTTGGATTAATCCATTTGGGGCTGCTTTAGACCATGACAGAAATGGGTAATGCTTTCAATGGAATTAAAGGACAGTATGCATATTCTTTGTGATCCTTTTACAAATCACTGATGACACAACTTCCTTCTCTTCTTCTCTCTAGTTGTCTCTGTTCATTCAAGAGAGTAGGACCTACAAGTATTACCCTAAACTGGAAGATGTATAGACAGGGTTGGCAAGCTCAGCTTTTTGTGATGGGGCAAACATTTTTTTTCATCTTTTTCCTACATTGTCTCTTGGTTTGTTAAATAAATTAGAACAACTATTTAAACTATGGAGTAAAATAAGTATAGTAGGCTTATGATTTAATTTATTAAAAGCAATTTTTAGAACTAGAAAGAATGGGGCAGAGGGAATACCTATGTATGTTGCTTCTAGAGTTTATTCTAATGTAATTTTCATGTATCATTCTTTTACTTCTGTACTTCTGTGTCTACAGAGTTTCGAAGACCAAAGAAAGAATATGTACAGGGTTAACTTTGAAGTTTATTCTCAAATTTTCTTAATTGTTTTCATTAATTATCAAGCTCTTAGTATGTGGCACTTTAAAGATGTTGATCTATAATGATGAGTTAATGGAAACATAATCTTTTCCCCTGGAACTGAGAGTCAAATGAAGAAATAAACCAGAAACAAGAATGTCACATGAGCAATTACCAATTATATCTCATGAAGAGATGGCATTTAAACTAAGTAGAAATGATCCAGGTAGAGTTCAAAGCTGTATGTATCTAATGCAAACAATAGCAGGTGGGGAGGTCCCAAGGCAAGATGTAATTTGATAGGTTCAAAGAAATAAAAAAGAATATGGGGCCCAGAGAGCGAGCTGAGGGCAGCAGGATATAAGGCTGCAGAAGCATTCTGGTGTAGTTGGATGCTAAACATTTTAGGTTTTATCCAAGTCCAGGAGATTAATTGAAAGACATTAAGCAGAGGAGTTGCATAATTTATTTTTAATACTTATTTATTACTACTTTGTAGAAAATGAGTTGAGAGGGAGCAAGATTAAAAGGCAACAGGCCATTAAAGAGCTATTGCAAATATCTAAATGGAGAGGATGGTTACTCATACTGAATACAGCAGCGTGGAGTGAAAAAATGCTCCCCTCCTTCTCCCTCAATAGTCCCAGGTCAGGCTACAGATGATAGGTCCACCAGGAGCTTGAAGACATGACTTTAACCTTATTAATCAATCACTAACTTTTGGTCAAATCAACCAGGGTGAAATATGACTCTTCATATTTCACTGGTGGGTGAAATCCATTATTCTTCATAGTAGTTAGAGAATATTCACTAGTTATAATTCTGGATATAGTGGAAGACATCTGAGATGTGGGACATTAAGTATTTCATGATGAATCTCTTCAGCACTCATGCCCTTATTATTCTCTTGCCCTGTGCATTGAGTTGAAGCTAGACTTTTACATTCTCTTCTAAAACACAGCATTCAGGAGGGTAGGAAGTCACTTTGGGTATTTAGTCTCATAAAGACCTGAACTTACCCAATGTGAGGGAGGGCTGCTAAGTATGAAAAGAACTTGAGTATAGAATGAATTTCTCTTGCCAACAGTTAGGACCTTCAGTCTTTGGGCTGCCACATGAGCAAACTGGAAACCCAGCCTTCCCCAGTGAAGTCCTGTCTATGATTCTGAATAATACCTTGATCATGACCTTGGGAGAAATCCTACATGAGAAATACCTATCAATTAAGTAGTATCCAGAGTTTACTCAGTCTCATAAACTGTGACCTAACAAATGTATACTGTCCTACACTGCACCTTTTTTGGTGCAGACATTTATATTTTATACAATGATATTACAACACATTATGGATTTTTTCTAAGAACAGGCTTGGTGTTTGAGTCCCATTTTTCTACATCAGTCATTCCTATTAGGATAAAGATACTTAAAGAGTTAGGTACAGATCTTGAAGAACACTGAGACCAATCTAAATGTCTCTCTGAGTTTGGTAACTGGAAGAACAGAAGGCACATCCTTTAGCCAACTAGTTTCAGCACAAAGACCATGCTTTGGTGTTACTAGTAAAAGATTGATTTGGAGAGTTGTATTTTTGTTCCAAGGCAATGAGACAGAATGTCTAATCAAAAGCTTCTAGGTCAGGGGCCAGAGAGATAGCATGAAGGTAAGGCATTTGCCTTGCATTCAGAAGGATGGTGGTTCAAATCCGAGCATCCCATATGGTCTCCCAAGCCTATCAGGAGCAATTTCTGAGTATATTTCTGACAGGAGTAACCCCTGAGCGCTGCTGGGTGTGACCCAAACCCTCTCCCCCAAAAGCTTCTAGGTCAGCTTTACAATGGGAAATCTTACATTATTTCTGTTTAAAAGACCAACTATGTATTTTCTAACATAATAATACAAAAGAATTATATCATATTATCTAATATAATAATACAGAGGCCCCCAAAATTTCTGGAGGTAATCAGATGTCTAGAAAATTTCTCAGTTTAATGCAAGGTGTGAGTGGAGATGAGTTCGTTTCCAGAGGCTCTGGGGGAAATTTCATTCCTTTTCTTTACTCACTTCCTTTTCCCACACTCTGGCTCTTGGTTCATTTTCATCTTTAAAGTCAACAATGGTGAAATGAATCTCCCTCTTTTTGTGCTATTCTGTCACACCCTTTCTCCTTCCTTCTCCATTTAAGCATTTTGTGATTGGGTCCTGAAAGATACTACAGGAAGTTTGGTACTTGCCTTGCATGCAGCCAACATTGATTTAATCCCAAGCACCACATATGATCCCAGATCACCACAGGAGTGATTCCTGAACACAGTTCCAAAAGTGAGCTGTGAACACCACTGGGTGGGGTCAAATTCCCATTTCCCAAATAATAATAAATAAGCTAAGACGCAATTTAGTGATTACACTGGTTCTCCTTGCATATTGACAATGGATACTTCTCAAATTCAATTGATAACAATCATGTCTTTGTCCTACATAATAACGTATTCACAGATACATGTTATTAGGATGAAAATATTGGTAAGAGGTTTTGATAAGAGGTTATTTCATCTCACATATCATTGTACTTTACTGATTGTTGTGGAAATGTAGTGATGTCATTATTCACCAATATATGTGCAATATATGTGCTATTCTCTTTCTCCTTTCAGAATTAATAGATATTTAATAGATTGCTTTAATGTCCCTATCCTGTGGACAAGCCATTGACCATTGACTAGGCTTCTATTCCAGGTGTTCTTGCTCTCAGGTGCAGAGACAATGGGTGGTCCATATTTCAATAGGACTTTTATGAAAGTTAAGACCAGAAATTTAAATGCATGTTGCATAAGTCAAAAGTTTCTGCAGCTGTAACTTCAGGAGGCCTTACACAGGGATGAGTCCATTCCAAAAACATGTCTTTATTTTCAGGGGGTCTTTTTATAGTGGTTGAAGCTCATTGGTCCCTGGAGATAAAATATAAGATAGGAAAAATAGAATTTCTTGGTTCAAGTGCATAATTCATGAAGCATGAACATCAATATTAATGATCCTGTCCCACCAAAGTAAGGCCAATGAAATATGCAAAGGGAGATAAACTTGGAAGCTCAAAAACTTCAGGTCTTTCTGACTTAATTCCTTGGAGGGTAAAACTATAAAAATGTAGACAGATTTGTATAGCAAATTATAGCTCACTAAAAACCTCCACATTTATTAATTTGAATTATGCTCAAATAACCCTGTAAAATAGCAGGGACAAAGGTGAGCTTCTGTTATATGAACAGAAAAAGAGAGAATCCTAACAAAGTTATATCATATGGCAGATATAAAACTTAAGTTAGAAACCAATGAACCTGATTTCAAGTCCCTGCTCTCTCCATGAACTTGTCTCCTAGGTCAGTTGCTATGTGGTATAATTAAAATGGTGCACAAAATCCTTTTATCTTAAGAAAAATACTGCCACTATCAACAAGTAAAAGTCACAGTAGAGAGAAATTTTACAATCTCTTTGACTTGTGACATTTCTTGTTCTACAAAGAGGGATAGGAATAGGACTCATTACACAATAATTGTATGACTAAATGGAATGAAAATCTATGTGGTGCCAAAAAAATAGTAAGTACCCAATGAGGGAGAATTATTTCATAAAGTAAGTAGTTAAACATGGTAGTTTTCCAGGAAAGACTTTCTTGTTCAATAATTTCATTCAACAAATATTCATTGAAATTCTTTTAAACAGTTTTCTGATCTGATTGATACACAGAAAAAACTTATCTCCTTAGTGACACAATTTGGCGAGTTTGGACACATGTATACACCCATGAAACCATCAAGTTTTCAAAACTGAAGGCCTAAAACCCTTCATAAGGAAACTGTCAAGGTGATGGACAGGTCCATTACCTCCTAAAATTCCTTGAATCTCTTTTTTTGCCTCCTAAGAAAACTTAGCATCTTGACATGAGTATGCTAACCACAGATACTACAAGAGCCACTCCTATAAAACTGTTTCAGACACAGGTTACAAAACACACTGTTCTTAAGTCTGAAGATTAATTTAGCTCAATATTAGAGCACTACTGCATGTATAAGGCCCAAGTTCCATCCCTGGCACTGCAAACTGAAAGAAAAATAATACTCTTTTCTGTGAACAAGAATAGCACTCTCCTAAGAGATGGAGATAAATAAGGTAGGGTGAAAAGAGTATAAGAGAGCAAGAGGGTCATGAAAATTCTGAGTGACATAAAGTGAGGAAGTGAGCTATAGGTCAAATAACCAATGGAAATGTGGTAGGTAGAGTTGGAATTCATTTCTAGAGAATATTGAGTTTTGTACATTCTTTCAGTTCTTGGATATGGTATATAATCTTTTAGAGATGATCCTTTCATTGCCCTATTGATGAAAACCATTTTTAATTTTAATCGCCCTTCTAGCACTAGGTTAGAAGTTTCTGGATTCTTTTTTTTGTTTGTTTTTGTTTTTTGGGTCACACCCGGTGATGCTCAGGGGTTACTCCTGGCTATTCGCTCAGAAGTCGCTCCTGGCAGGCACGGGGGACCATATGGGGAACCTGGGGATCGAACCGCGGTCTGTCCTAGGTTAGCACGGCAAAGCAGGCACCTTACCTCCAGCGCCACAGCCCAGCCCCGAAGTTTCTGGATTCTTAAAAAATAAAACAACACTGGATTCATGACTTTGAAGTGTTCACATCATGTAGTGATTCAAAGCTTGAGCTGAAAGTTAGACAGAACTTTGCTGAAGATAAATTGCCTCTGTGGTTTCCAAATGCAACTTAAAATCAATAACTATAAAGGAATCACTAAATGGTTGTTATTTTTTAATTTTCTGTAAGACTGTCAATAAGTGATTATGTAGCCTTTGAATGTACCCAAATTAACTGGATCCCAACAGTTATATATCCTTAATTCTAATTATCCTCATGTTTATTCATTAATTTATTTAATCAATGAATATTTTGATGAGCACTTTCTTTATATCAAGAAATAGTTAGGGCTTCTTCTATGTGATATCTTTTGATTCCAAATATTCTCAGAGAAACAGTATTATCTCTATGATAAGGTTAAATTATTTTAATGGAAGCCCAAGGAGTTCTCTAATGTCTTGTGATTAGTAAGAAACTCAATTGGAAACCAATTCCATGTTTATTTAATAACAAATATACAAATAGCTTTTACTTACTGACTACTTGTGTTCTGTAATTGTGATAAAGTCTTTATTTCCTTCTGTTAGCACCTACAGCATCTATGGCATAGATTTTTTTCACCTTTCTAAAACTGATGGAGAAGTTGAGAGTTAGACAGTTAAATGTAATTTGTCTAGTTCACAGACCTAATAAGTGACAGAACCCATACATTTCTGATTCCAAAGTCCATGATTCCAATGACTGAAATGCCTCTTTTTCCATTTAAACCTTGCAGGAGATTTAAAGTTTTCTATATTATCATAGTTAAATAAGATTGGAAAGGACTAATTGGATCACAAAGCACATAGAGAGGGAGATATTTGATGAGGCAAAACCAAGAAAACTTTTAACAGAATAAAGCATCCTGGACTTTGGAGATAAAGTAGACAAGATATACCTAAGAGGATGGAAATAGATACCCCAGATAATGAGATAGGAGATGAATGACCACACCAGCAATAACAAGAATGCAAGATATAGAGCAAAGGATGAGCTAGACAGGTTAAAGACAAGGTTCCAGGACACAAGAGTCCTTTGATTGTGTCTATATATGTCATAGGTGGTACTGCAAAGTCAACTAAAATCTCAAAAAAAAAATCAATGAATATATGAAGAAAAGGCCAAAAAGACATAGCTATTACAAATGATATAGCTAAGACATAGGAAAATCAAAGTTTCTTTCCTTCCAGTCCTACATTTTTTCTTTCTGTAAAGCATAAATCCCAGAGCTTCTTTCCTGGGAGAGTATCCAAATTAATAGTCATCGATGACTCTAGCAAAACGTTAAGTGAGTGATGAAATTAAGATTAGCGCTGATGTTGCTGAAGAGATAGAATAATTGGCCAGGGCATTTGCTTTGCATGGAACCAACCTGAATTTTATCTCTGGCATCCTATATGGTTCCCCAAGCACCACCAGAAGAAGTTACTGAATACAGAGCCAGGAATAAACCCTGAGCAATGCTAGGCGTGGCCCAATAACCAAAAAAAGAAAAGAGCAAAGATTAGCACTGACTATGGATTTGGACAATGGGGATTCTGAGTACAAGTTTTATTGTTTACTGACTGTGATCTCAGGCAAATGCCCTCCAGTCTCTGTGCCACCTTCTACAAGCCAATGGGAATATTATGACAATCATGATCATGTACCTTTGCATTGATAGGTACATGCTAAACTTAGCAAAGCTAAATTCAGCCCACATTTAACTTTGATGCATTGGCACTTGGAGACATGAGGGGAAGCCAAACGTAAAGTGGGGGATAAAGATAGGGAAGAGGCACAAGGAAGAACCCAGTGTAGAGCCAAAGGCAGCAAGTGCCTTCCAAGGACATTCTTAAAGTACTTTCTTAAAGTGCTTTCTCAAAGCGGCCTCTTGCTATTTCCTGCTACTCTGACTGGAGTTGGCATACCAAGAATTTTTTAGCCTTTGTTGCAATAACTAAGGGCCCACAAAAACATTATTTTGAGTGCCTAATAAACCGAACTACATTGGGGATTTTGATGTGAGAAACTCAGTGCTAGCTACTAACAAGGTGACATTGACAGCAGTAGATGTGAAGAATGAATGCTATGGCCATAAGTCTCTCCAGCCAGAGAGAAAGGGATGCAGAAAGGCGATTGGCAGGGGAAACTGATGAAGAACTCAGCATTGTGCCAGAATTCCAGGTTCAGGCCTCATCAGCTCCATCAGTGCCTCTTTATCTCTCTGATTTGCAACATCTTTTTCACAGAAAATGTTCATTGATGTTTGAACACTTGATCTATAAATCCAACTGAAACCTAGGGATTCTTCCTCCATCCTTTGCATTGGCCATCTGTTGAGGTGGATGAAAACATGCTGTTTTCTTACCATCTATTACTCCAACATAAATTCCCCTACCCCCAAAAAGATATGTGTGCTGGATGGGGGCCACTTTCAAAGACCATAATTAGAGCTATTCCTTGCTCTCAGCATTCACTCACATTAGCATGATTTCTGCCAGGATTCTCAATAATGTTTCTAGAAAAAAAGAGAGGAAAGGAGAAACTATGGGAGTAGGGAAGAAAGGGTAAAGGGAGGATAATGTACGGTGTATTACATTAAATGTCATTAGCACACTCTTATATCCACAGGTGTAGACACCTGTATTTGATTCTTAGATCATTCCCTGCTTTGCTTTTCCTCCGCACACCCTTTTGAGTTGTGGCTTCCCCACGTAAGCTTGATTAGGGACCCAGCAAAGTTTAATTAACATAAGTACCCTTAACTATATCTACTCTGCCCCTCAGGTAATTAAAAATTACAAAAAAAAAATTCTGTTAACTCTAATTAATAAAAGTTGTTCGGGAAAGCAGCTCAAGTTGGCGAGTGGCTGTCTAAGACTAACCCAAGAGGCTACTCAACCCTTTGGCCCCCAATCACTTTCTCCCATGACTCCATCTGTTTCTTGTGCAATATCCATGCTAATGACCATCCATTCTAGGGTTAGAATGAATATGATGAATACTGAGAACTGCAGGAAGCAGGTGGAAGCTCTTGAGAAACCAATTCTCAACACACAAGGTTGAATCAGTGCATTTGGAGACAATAGAGAAGACTATAATATAAGACTATAACATCTCTTCAAATATCACAGACTTGAACTCACTGGCTGTGAGTTGAGTCCTTAAGACTTCTTAAGAATTAAGAATCCTTAAGCGTCATGGAGGCCAGAGTACAGCATGTAGGGCTCTTGCCTTTCACACTACTAACCTGTAGTTGGTACCTGTGTTCAATCTCTGACACAGTCAGGAGCAACTCTTGAGCATAGAGCCAGGAATAACCCCTGAGCACCACCAGGTATAACCCAAAAGCAAACAAAAACTAAGCAAAACAAAACAAAAAAGATATCTTTGCAATAACCCTGAAAAGTACATCTTCCTCTGGCTAATCTTAAGGACTGCTATAATCTTTCTATGACCTCATATGCATATGTAAAACACCTATTAGCCACAGTTCTTTATTGGTTGTAATTTGGATCATTGCTAAAGGAATAACAAGTCAATCCCTGCCAGAACACATGAATAAGGATAAATAATACGTGGTAGAATTTCTGGGGATTTGACCTCCTATCCAATATTTTTCTTAGTGTCATTTCCAAGCCAAAGACCAAATATTATCAGTGACTCATAGTTGAGGAAGACACTGCACACATTCATAATGACCTCCCAAACCAACCACAGTCAAAGCTTCTGAGAGAACAGGCTAGAAATTATGGCAGAAATGCGTCTCTTCCAAATGTCACCTGCATCCTTGGGATTCCCATCCTCCTCTGCTGCTGTATTGAAGCCATGACAAGAATTCTTTCAAATGGATTGTGAACAAAGAGACTTGACCATCTGTGGCTATGTGACTTGCATGACCTTGTCAGGAGACGTTCACTTCTCTTTGGTTATGTCAATTTGGGGCTAATCTTGCATGATCAAAAGAGAAGAAAATGATTGCTTCAAGCACAGTCTTTCCATTAACTACTCATTTCTCTGTCTGCTCTCCATGGACAATAGCCCATTGCACCTCAGGCCACTCCTCTAGCCTGACTTTCAACTAAAAAAAGGCCTGTGGAAAGGAGCCAGAATACCTGCCACTGAAGCAGAGCCTTGCTGTGCTAGTGACAAATAGGGCTTTGTTCTTGTAGGCCTCTGATACATTGAGTTTTCACACTACAGCCTAAGCAAACACTGAATGATACACCAACCAGATGGTAGAAAACTCTGCCAGCTTGTCACGACTTTCCCCCAGGAAACCCCTCTGCTTGTATCTACACTACAGACTTCTAAAAATGCTTAGTATGCGTGTGTGTGTGTTTTCTTGGTTGAGAAAATCCCAAATGGGGTATCTTGCATATTGCATGGCGAAAAGAGAAATGGGGAAATCAAGATCCAGCAGACACAGAAACCAAAGAACCAAGTTTCTGTAGCACTTCTACCATTAGCAGGAAATAGGGCTTCCAAGGACCATGGGATTAGAAGTTATCAAGGCAAAAATTAATTTAAACCTCAGTGACTAGGGACAGGCCTCACCAATACTTGCATGGTGTAAGGAATTTTCTCTTAATTAAACAACAAAAATACTGCAATGTTAATTCACTTTCTAGAAACATTAAATTCAGCTCACTGTAATTCCTGTGATAATAGAAATCTCACTCACTTGCATTCCAATATGCACCATCAAAAGGGTGAGAAGAGGGAGGGAGGTTCTTATCAGCAAACAGGTGCATAATCTTCAGCTCATTTTGTCCATGCTGGAATTTAAGAGAGGAAGTTGGATTTGAGATCATCTTTAGACCAGCACTGTGGATAGAAAATAGTGAGAGTCAGAGATGTAATGTCAACATTTCAAATAGCCATCTATATAAAATATAAGCAAACAAATTAATTTTACCAATGTTTTCAACCCAAATATATCCACATTCCTGTCATAGCCATTGATTAAAAACAGATGATAAATACATGAGTCAATTATATGGCATAGGAGATGTTTTGTATTCTTTCATGTCATCAGTTTTTGGAATCTGCTATTTATTTATACTTAAATGCATCTTAATTCGACTACATTTTATTTATTAGTTTTAATCATATCTTTATTTAAGCACCATGATTACAAAACTGTCTGTAATCGGGGTTCAGTTATAAAAAAAAGAACACCCCCCCTTCACCAGTGCAACCTTCCCACCACCAATACCCCGCCCCCCCATCTCCATCCTCCCCAGCACTTTAATATCATTAGCTCCATATAGGTATTGTGTACTTGGGCATCACATCTCTGAATTCTAACCCTGTAAGAAATAAATATACAACACAGGCAATATGAACTTTTTCATGGGTTTTACATTGTCCTAGTTAGTATGTCTAACTGACTTCTGGCTTTCAAATTCTGCTACTTTTCACCTAGAAGAACATCATCCTTCTACACGGAAATGGAGCCATCCTACTGAAGTCCTGCCTGACCTAGCCTCACAGAACAGCTGCTTATTGGAGAAGTTTGGAAGGGGCCAGATGCCTTTTCCACCTGTCATCTGTCAGGCTGCCTGGGGCAGTTTTACTGCATGGCACTGCTTCTCCCATCTGCCCGTTCATGTCTGCACATTATGGTTTATCTCTCTTCCCTGAAAATTCTCGTGGAAGCTTCCTGTTCCTTCTCCACCGCCACCCCCCGCCCCACACTCATCCGACTTTCAGCAGAAACAAGAGAAACGAAGGCCCTTGTTATTTCAAATGGGGCTTGACGCAGCTTCACAAAGAGCATAAAATCAAACCATTTTCACAGGCAATCACACCCGGGCAGTTAAAACAAACTGAGAACTCAATTACAGCCCATTACTGTCGGATTCGGTGCTCCCTATCTGTCCACATCCTTTGGTTTCTGGAAAAAGGGGTGGGAAAGTGGCAAAGGGCACCCACTCGTGTAGCTGCTAATAGGCTGGTCCCACTGAAAAGGCCTTGATTTCCAGTGGGAAAGACAATTGAACAATCCTGCTGCTATTTAAACAGCTGAAAAGTAAGTGACAGTGTTGACAAGCTCGAAGCAAAGATCCTTTCAACATCCGATTAGCAGCATGGACCAAAATTTTTATATTCAAAGTGTGTATGTACATATATACACCCTAGACATTGTAGGCTTGAGTATAAATTTTCTTCCTCATACCAGGGAGTATATTAAGCCTTGAATTTTAGGAGCAGAGGAGATAGTATAGTAGGTAAGTTCCTAGTTTTGCTTGCATGTGTCATGGGTTTGATTCCTGGATCAGGCACTGGTGATCCATGAGCACAAAACTAAAAGTAATTCCCGAGTACTACCACATATGGTCTAAAGACCAATAAAATTCAAATTTAGTGCTAAGTGAAGATCAGAACAAAACAAAAATTCAATTTCTCATGTATATGTATATGTCAAATCAGTATCTTTTTTGTAAAATGGAGGTCCTGACACCATTTGCCTCATGAGTTGAAAGACAAAACTAGGTAATCCTTAGATTAATGACTCTTTGATAAATATTGAAATGGTGCTTGGAATTAGCTGGGCCTGGCTAAAGCAACGATAATAAGCATACTGAAAACCCCTTTCAAAAAATTTGGTGTTGGGAAATTTGGGAAATGTTCTAAAACTTCTCTCTCTAATTCAATTACCTAAAAGATCTTATAGTCAAAATATTTTTTATAATAGTAAGAAAAATATATGAGTATTCAAAATCATTTAGTTAAGATGAATTTAGAGGGATCCGTCTGAAGGAGATTGGGGTCAGACAGGCAATACAAAGGATAGAACACTTCCCTTCGTATGACTGACCCAGATTTGATCCCAGAATCCCATATGGCCCCTGAACATAGTCAGGAGTAAACCTGAGCATCACTAGGTATACCCCCAATGTCCCCCACAATAATCATGGATGGTGTAGGCCCATATCAGATAGAGGGCACTGGGGATGGGGACCATTATCTTAGTGGGTATGAAGACCATTTATATGTTAATCATAATAAGGCCTAAACTTCTGTCTGTTCCCATTTTGAAACTAGGACCAGGAGTTCCTATGAACTTTGACCTTAAGAACTGTGCTGTCTCACCTTTCATAGGTAAATATATGGCTGGTATAAAGTGGGTGCCCTTTTTAACATGATACTCTATTTTGCAAGTGAACACAGAATTGCACAAGACTGGAAAAGGAGCTCTTTTGCAGATATATGTGTGTGTGTGTGTGTGTGTGTGAATGTGTGTCTGTGTATATGTGTACTTTCTAACTTGAATATTCTTCACTATATCACCTTCTCTATTCAAAGAAAAACAAAAATTTATCTTCTCTCGTTACATATATTTACCATAGTGAACAAAAATTGATAAGTCACTTATTCATAATTATTTCTCTATAATCAGCCAGAAACCATGTGAGTAAAAAATAGTAGAAGACAAGAAAACAAAAATGACCTAGTCCTTCTATCCTATAATAGCAAGAATATACGAAATGTTTAAAATTCACATTTCAGTTGGGTCCATGACCAATCCTGTCAAATACTTATTGGCCACTATGTACTGAATAAATTTAGAAAGTGAGGTCGTCCCAGTTAGCATCTTCCTAATCACCCTGTCAGTAAGTTTTGGGCAGAGGAACAACTGAGAACATATGATGCCTTATAATAAAACAGAAGCTCAAGTACAAAATAAATAGATTTAGAATATGTGACAACTATCAGACTTCTTGGAGATAGCAATACCTATGTTGGCAGAAAGGAAGCAAAAATTCTGCCCCTTTTAGCTAGAGAGAATGTGGGAAATGAAATACAGGGAAAATATGGGCCATGGTTGAAGTAAAGCTTCATACCCACTTAATTTTTTTTTTCAAAAAGAAAATTACTACAGGGCTGGAAAGATAGCTTAGTGATAATGGTGTCTTCCTTGAAATGCAAATATATATTCTCTTGAGCAGGAATAAGTCTTTAGCATTACAGGATTTGCCTCCCCCTCAATAAAGAAAATAAGAAAAATAATTGAGAAAGATGTACAAAAATTGGAACTGCTTTAGCATCACACTTACAACACTGTTTTTATAGATAAAGAAGTATTTCAGTTGCTATGGAGAATGGTTGGCAATTCCTCAAAAAGTCAAACATAGAATTAACCATATGACCTTGTAATTATACAAAATAATCACGAGGTACTCAAAACAAATACAGGTGCATGCATGCTCATTGCCAAAGATGAAAACAAATCAAAAATCCATCAATGGATGTTTGAATGAAAAGTTAGGTCGATATAAACAAATAATTCTAGTCCATCATAAAAGGGATTCAAGTATTGACACTACCATGTGAATATATGAATCTCGCAAGCACTATTTTTAAGTATCTTTATTTAAATACCATGATTACAAATATAATTGTAGTTGTATGATTACAGTCATGTAAAGAACACCCCCCTTCACCAGTGCAGGATTCCCACCACCAATTCTCCAGATCTACCTACTCCCCACCCCACCCATACCTGTACTCGAGACAGGCTTTCTTTTTCCCTCATTCACACAAGCACTATTTTAAATATAAAGGAATCCATAAACAAAAGGTCATCATGGCATGATTTCATAGCTATACAATATTCCTGAATAGGATTCACAGAGGTAGAGACTGAGTAAGTTGGTGAGCTCAATGGAAAAGGGAAACTGGGAGTAATTGTTATAATGGATAACGGGCTTCCTTTTAGAATGATGCAAATGCTTTGGAACTAGATAAAAATGATAGTTACATGATATTGTGAAGATATCAAAGGTCACTGAATTGTTTGTGTTTAAATGGTTAATTCTATATTATATAAATGTATCATTTTTAAAAAGAAAGAATAAGAAATCTCTTGCAATTTGGCCCCAACACATTACTCTTCTTTGCTTCTGTCCATAAAGCCTGCACCCAAATAGAATGATCTATATCAAAAAGAATGAGAGTTAAATGAAAAAGACTTTGAGTGCCCATGAATCAATCAAAATAATAAAATTCCTATCAATATTTTTATTATATTCTTTGCCCATAAAGCTATTAACCTGTTCCCAAATCCTACCTAATACTTAGTTTCTAATATTTAACTGAAAATGGAAAATGTCATTCTTTATAGTATTGCTTGCACAGGTCAAGGGTCAGGAGTGTTTGAAAAAGGAGAAGACAGAATGGCATAAATATAGATGATGGGATGGTTTCAAAGATTAAAGAGAGGGAGAGAGACAGAGAGAGACTGAAATGCATGTGTATCTAGCAACACTCTCTGATGGAAAGTAAATGTCTCACAGGTCAAGAAGCATGTCTTATTCATCACCAACAGAACCTATTATACAATCTAATTTATAAGAGCACTCAGTAAATATTTCTTTAATAAATAAGCTATCAAAGAAAATGTATTTGAGTTGCACCCTGCTGGCCTGACTCATGAATCATCACACTTAAAAATGAGCAATGTTTCTTTATTCCTTCACTGATCGAATACCTTTGTCCCCTTAATTCATCCAACCATTCTTTCATTCATTCATTCAAAATTCGACAGCTTGTATTGATTACATAGTCTGTGCCAGTCACTATCCTAGAAACTCTGGCCACAAGTACATATAACACATAGTCCCTTTTTTCCCAAGGGATTGGAAACAGTTTATATGGAGTTGAAGAGTTAGGAGGAAGCTGAGAAAGGAAGGTGTGGCATTGTTCATCTTTTACATAGGCACATTAAAATAGGAAAATATTATATATGCAAACAAGTTTTTATCCAATAGAGTTAGGAGCACAAATTTTGTAATGCAATTAAGCCTATGCTCTGAACATTGGCATAATGACTTGGCTCAGGCCTCAGAAGAATTGGCATTGCCCATATCTGAACCATGGATACAATCCTTGGAAACAACCACGACTGTCTATAACATTACCAGGAAACAAACCTCAACCAGAGAAGACCCTACCGCTGCTCTGCCATTGTCTTTCTCCAAAGAGTTCTCGCTTAACACCCAGA
>PVKC010012792.1:0-17188 GCA_004027635.1 Crocidura indochinensis
TCCCTCTCTCCTCTCTCCGTTTATCTCTTTTTATCTTTTGACACTACAGGTTTAAAATTCAATAAACCACTAGCAAGACTCACAAAGAAAGAGAAAAAAAAACTTAAACTGAATCAGAAATGAAAAAGAGGAGGTCAATACAGATACTACAAAAATTCAAAAGGTAATCAGAGATTGCTTTGAGAATATTTATGCCACAAAATAAAAGAATACGAATGAAGCGGTTTAATTCTTGGAATCCTGTTATCTTCCAAGGTTGAACCAAGATTATCTGTACTATCTGAACAGACCTCTCGCCATAGTGAAAATTGAAACGTTAAACAAAAGTGTTCCCCCAAACGAAGTCTAACCTCAGATGGATTTACTAGTGAATTATTTCAAATAGTTAAAGAGGAACTACTACCAGTTCTTTGGATATTCTTCCAGAAAATTGAGGAAACAAAAACTCTCCCAATTAGTTTCTATATAGCTAACATCACCCTGATACCAAAAGTAGACACACACACACACGCACACACACACACACACACACACACCACAAAAAGAACAGTACAAACTGATAAACCTCATAAATACAGACACAAAGATCTTCATAAAATACTACCAAATAGGACCCATCTAATCAAAAATATATACACCATGACAAGTAGGATTCAAACCAAAGATACAAAGATAGTTTAACTTATGCAAGTCAATCAATATAATAAACCATATCAATAAAACAAAAAAAACACCATATGATTATATCAATAGATGTGGAGAAAACATTTTCAAGGTCTAATATCATTTATGACAAATACTGTCAACAAGAAGGTAATAAAAGGATTTTTTTTCTCAGTATAGTCAAGGCCATTTACACTCAGTGGAGAAAAATATAAAATCCTTTTCTCTAAGATCTGGCATCAGACAAGATTGCCCTCTCTCACAACTCTATTTAAATCAGGATAATTTTAGTAAGTGGATAAATACTATTTCAAACTTGTTAGAGATAGGAATAGATGGGAATTGACTATCAGGATTTTATTTTTCAAAATTATTGTATTGTACCATATTTGAAACTTAACCTGCAATTAAAGTAGAAGTATAAAACAGACCAAATTCATATTTTCATGTAAGAATTCTACTTTACATATTTTCCTGAATAAATATGACTGAAGAAGGAAGTATATATACAGATAAAGATGACAGAGATTCAGTTTTATGACACACCAATTTTAAAGATGACAAGTAATATTCAACCAAAGAAATACAGAGGGGTCACTCTAGAATAGACATGAAATAAATTGTGTCCTCACAAAATTTAAAGATCATCATGTTTATAAGAGAGGTTTGAAATCTAATGACTTTGTGATAATATTAAATATTATTATATTAGAAAGGATAGTTCCCAGCATAGATTTATTTAGTTAATATGGGCTAGAATAATAACTAGTTTCATCTCTTTGGATAGGAAGGGGTTTATGGAGGAGATAAGTAAATTGGGCTGTACTTTCAATGGGCATTCTGAAAAACAAAACAAAGTCTCTCTTCAAAGCAAATGAGACTGCAAATATGAGAGAATATTATGAAAAACTATCAGAAAAGTTGGACTAAAATGTGTTTACATTAAACTTTTATGAAATATTTTTGTGCGTCATGTTTCAGAGGATTGCTGTAATTAGTGTTATTATTCTAAAGGCACAGTGCTTTTAGGGATGAATCACAATTTAGTTAATGAAATTTGTCTTTCAATGTTTATTCATAAGTTTCTAATTAGTTGTCAAGTATAATTCATCAAAACAAATTTAGATACATTTATAGATTATTGTGTAGATGGTGACCTTCATCAATATTTACCACTTTAATTATTTTTAGTTTTTCTGTTTCAAGTGTTTACCTTCTTTATAGTTTTAGTATTCAAGTTTTTAGTTTCAAGTTTTACCTCTCTGTATTTCTGTAAAAATGTTTTCCTTAAGTAAAATGCACTTCTAACATCACTTACAAGTCACGGGGAATCACTAATAGAGGAATTGAATAGATTTACCATTTATATTTAATAATGAGTAATTTTTTATATTCCACAGCCAAATCATATAATTCCAGATATATTAGAGAATGATTCACACTGGGATTCATATTATTTGCTCCTTATGAAACTGTGTTTGCCTCTTTTTAATCAAATAGAAAGAGAAACTGTATTTGGATTAATGTATTGCATACACCTGCATTTCACCCTTTCCAAAGTTATTATCAGAAAAAGTAATTTAAAGTTAAAGATATAGGTCAAAATGACAATTTAAAATAAGAACAGAATTCAGCAGACCTTCTACATTAATACTATCATTATACTCATTAAGTTGTCTGATACTTTGACAGTGGTGAGTGGCACAAGAAGTTTGGCCAGTTTCAGGCAATGGTAGCTTAAATACATATGAAGTGGAATATGCTATCTTTCTAAATTAATACGGAAATTGAAACATTGAAAAATCAATAAACTCTGGTTCTTAAATAAATAAATGTTTCTTTATTGAAAAAACATCTATAAATGAGATCGGGTAATTCTAGCAATGCACAAATATACTTGTTAAATTAAATATGTAATTTTGTACTCTATTTTTCTTTTTCTTTTTCTTTCTTTTTTTTTTTTTAGTTTTTGGGCTACACCCGGCAGTGCTTAGGCGTTTTCCTGGCTGTCTGCTCAGAAATAGCTCCTGGCAGGCAAGGGGAGCCATATGGGACACTGGGATTCGAACCGACCACCTTTGGTCCTGGATCGGCTGCTTGTAAGGCAAAAACCACTGTGCTATCTCTCCGGGTCCAGTTTGTACTCTATTGATATTAAAATATAGCACAGAACTCTAGCAATATAGGCACTAAATAGTTTGGTAAAATTTATAGACAAAAGTCTGATATTTCAATAGTAATTCATAGATAATATAATATATATTATACATATATTTACATGTATATTATATACATGTATATATAAATATAATGTATGTCTATTTGATTCATTTATGAAATACTCAGTTTTGAGTACCATTGGTAAATTGTCTTTTGAAAATAAATAACATATTTACATATCTTGATATCAATTAGGACATCAATAACATGTCACCTAAAATAAATATAAAGATCATATTAAATGGCATAATAGAAGATGAAGGAAGTCTGATGCAAAAGCAGTCAATGTCAATATATTCCAGGTGCTTTATAACAGATATTTTTTAGTGAACTATATACACAGTTAAACTCTTTTAGCAAAATTTCCTCTACCCCCAGTTGAAGACAATTATTTACTTTAGATTTAGTTTAATTTAGTTTAGATTCATGGGATAGAAGCTCCCAAGAGTTTCTTATAAAATAATCTGGGAATATTGGTAAAGTTTTTGGGGAATTTACCTTTAACAATTGTCATAAAACTCATACAAAATTTAATTAATACTATTAAGCCAAAATGTAATAAAAATTCCACTAAAAATTCAGCTTTCTATTACTTCAAAATAATCTTTTATTTTCTTCAAATGTCCCCTAAAAATTTCAACCAATTTTTCCAATTATTTATTTAACAGCAATATTAACAGTAAATAAAACTATAGCTAGTAACATCTAAACTAAATAGATCAAAATGCCTTTCTTTAAGATAAAAATAAAAAATAATCCTTTATGGGGATTATGGAGATAGCATGGAGGCAAGGCAGTTGCCTTTCAAGCAGAAGGTTGGTGGTTTGAATCCCGGCATCCCATATGGTCCCCCGAGCGTGCCAGGAGCCATTTCTGAGCATAGAGCTGAGTGCTGCCGAGTGTGACCCAAAAACCAAAAAAAAAAAAAAATCCTTTATAGAAATTTTAATTATTTATATTTTCAATACTCAATATAATTTCAGTCTTTAATTAAAATACCAAAAAGAGAAACATCAAATCTTTTCAATTTTGAAAAATTAATAAGGTTAATTATTAATCATGATTTTTACACAAAGATTATGATTTTAAGGGACTATTAATTCTTCAAGAAACCCTCTGAAAAGTATTTAAAAATGTCCACAAATGAATGAATATCTATGAATTAGTTTCATCGCTAGTTTAGCAGTAACAAGAAAAATTTAACAGGCCAAGATTTATGTTCAAGGTGAGAAAAATCATTGACAGGAAAGCAATGGAAATATAATTGTGGTAGATGGTAAAATAATAAAAATGTAATAAAAGGGTCAAAAGATTATAGACTCATAAAACATTTTGAAAGGTGAGCAATTCGTATTATATCAGTCAGACAAGAAATAAATATAGTGTAACTATTTTTTTCTAAAATATAGGAAAAAAACTCAACCGAAAAAAAAGTGATTTGTATTTCATGGCATTGTGCAGAACTCAATGGTAATCCTAATAGAAGTGATGGCAACATTGATTACAAAAGGAAGTTGATAAAAATACAGAAAAAATAGTGCCCACATTAAACCAGTTTAAAATTTGTAATTCTGAAGAATTTTATTGACCACAGAGTTAGCGACTTTCCTAAATATTTTAAATGATCTTAGAATTCATGTAATTTTAAATTAAAATACATTTTAAATGTATAAAATTTTATGTATAAGTTTTAGGTAACAGAAAAAGTAGTACAGATAAAACAACCTACAATGATGCATAATAAACTATTCTGTTCTCTCTTTTTTTCTGAGTCACGCACATACACATATTATTTTCTCATATACTTTATTTTCTATTTGCTGTATATAGTTTATATATTCAAACTGACAGAGTAAGTCAGTAAGTGATATCAAAATTTAAAAACTGTTCTACATCAATGATACAACAGGGAAAAATGTGATTTAAAGTTGGTTCATAGAACAAAAACAAATTACTATAACTATAGAAAGGAAAACATTCATTACTGACAGGAAATTGACAAGTCAAGATTTCTATTAAATAACATTGTATATACACTTGGAAACAATAGCCTTTTCATACCCAGATGTTGTAAAATATATTCACAAATTGAGTTATTTATTCAAAACACTGTTTAAGTGTGAATGTAGAATATATATTAAATAAATGAAATATATATAAAATAAATTAATTAAATATATTAAATAAATAAAAATATATATTAAAGACTCACCAGGCATACTCAGTGTTTACTCCTGTCTGTGCATTCAGGAATTATTTCTGGTGTCTAATCATGGGACAATATGGGATGCCATAGATAGAACTTGGGCAGAACACTTGCAAAGCAAGACACCCAACTAGCTGTTCTAACACTCCGACTCCTAGACAGAGAAGTTTTGGTTTTTTGTTGTTGTCGTTGTTGTTGTTGTTGTTGTTGTTGTTATTCCCAGCATTGCTCAGGAGTTACTTCTGACTGCCTGAAGGAATCATTCCTTAGAGGGCTTGGAGGACTAAATGGAATGTTGAGGATCAAACCTAAGTAATCTTTGTACTAAACAAGTGCCCTTCCCATTGTACTATTGTCCTAGCCCCTGGAGTAGAAGACTTTAGAGAAATTAATTACTATAATTAATATCCATGATAATAAATAAAAATATTTACAGGGATTGGAGCGATAATACAGGAGTTATGGGACTTGCATGTAGTGACCTGGGTATCATCCCCAGCAAAATATAAGTTTCCCTCAGCCCATCAGAAGTGATGCCTGAGTTCAGAGCCAAGTATAAGTTCTAAGCACTGCAGGGTATGGCATCAATACAAACCACATAAATATATGAGATTTATTTAAGTTTCCAAAAGAAAGTACCTTTAGGTTGAATTGCTACAAAGGGAGTAAAAAGTATAGAATAAAATATGTTACAATCATTCATATGGAGATGGGCTGTAAAAATAAAGACATAAATATATTTGACATAGGCATAGACATATTTGTAATAAAACATGACACTTACATAGGTAGAGTTGGTTTATGAAAAAAAAACAGAAAAACTTCTAAGAAAAGGGCAGATTAAGGGCGCTGAGAAGAAACTAATAATAGATAACGAGGCAAATGATTTTATAGCTGTTTGAGAAGTAGGGTCATGAATGTACATCATATGATAAATTTTAAATTATTAATTCAATCTTTAAGATCTAAAGAACCATCACCTAAAAGAGTCAATCAACTTCAGTGCATCTGAGGGCAATTAATCATAAGTCATGCACTATCAGTTCACATTAGCAATTAGATATTAAATTTAATACGCAATGAATTGAAAAATCAAATTGTCACTAATACTCTTACTGCTTTAGTTAGAACTAGGTAAATAGACTTCAAAGTTATATCATTTACCTTTTTTTAATTTATGTTTCTCAAACTTCTTTAGTCAGATTTCATCTATAAAACTTAATGTTACTAGCTGCTCATTTGAACTGTAAGCATTGTGTGATATAGGACAATGTATTTTCCTAAGAAATATTAATTTTAAAATCCCTGAAAGTGGAAGAAATTCCTCTTTACCACTATTATTTGAATAAGACATTTCATAATGAATAAGGTACTTTGGGTCAGCAAAAATATATATATTTACTTTTGGGCATACTTCTTTCTAGTTTATATATTTAGATTAAAGTCTAGATACCCTATTGTTTATGAGATAATCCTTCACATGTGAAATTCTGGGGATTCACAGAAATATCACTTTCTTCATAATAAATTTTATGAGATAACTTATATTTATTAATATTAATATATAGTTGCAGGCTGTATAATGTAGAAAGATCACTCTTGAAAACCAGATAAAAATAAGAGGAACAAACAATAAATTCCCTTTCTATAGGAAATATATGACATTTCCTTTACATAAACATAAAGGAATTTGTAAAAATATTAGCTTGGGATTAAGATAGAGAATGTTACTTTTTTTTCCACATCTGCTCTAGTAAGCAATGTTTGGTTTACAAAATAGTTCAGTTTCATGAATTTCCAGTTTAAGTTTCTATTGACAATATCTAGTTCATTAAGTGTTCTAATTAGGTTTAATTTCACACAGTGAGTGTGAAATACCAGTAACAACTGAATAAGTAGGAATAAGAAATTAAACGTACCTGTTGATGGAAATAGAAAAAACATTTTCCTCCACATCTTTATATTGATGCTAGAAATAACATAAAGAGTTAGTTTTAATTTTTTTATATTTAATATCATCATATTTCTCCAGGTTCTTCCCTGATCATAATTTAAATGATTAGTTTTGATCTCTGGCTTCATTACTGAACATTCTGGCATATTTAATCACATTAGCTAGCTATTTTGCCTGTAATCTCTACCTCAGAGATTCTGAAAGATAGCTTTATTAAAAATCAGTTTCTTTCCGTAGTAATTTGTGTCTGCTACAAATCTAGGGGCAATGTGCTATTTAATTTAGTTTATGTGATTAAATATAACATCAATTTACTCTGAAAAGTCTCTTTTAGTTCATTTGCTTCAAAGTCAAATACTTTAACTGTGGCCTATAAAAAACTAACAGCAAATTGAATATTATCAAAATTAAGCTATAGATTCTAAAATATGATGAAATTTCAAAAATTAGATCTGTATTACTTGATTAAATATTATACCAAATTCTATTCAAATGTAGTAATTTGTTTTTAAATTTATCTTATAATAACACCTGTTGTTTATTCATAATATTTTGATTAGCTAATGAGTTTCATTTTATTACCATTTTGCATTTTAGGTATTCTGTTGAAAACCTTTGTGTTCATTTCTAAATTGATTAAAATACACATAATTATTTTTATATTTATAAGACAAACTATAACTCACAAAATAGCTATTATAAACTATCATGAAGTTGGGAATATTTTAATTACTTAAAAATGATATTACTATAAAAAGTGAATCACTGATAAATTTCTTTTGTTTGATTTTTTGGACCACACCCAGTAACACTCAGGGATTACTCTTGGCCATGCGCTCAGAAGTTGCTCCTGACTTGGGGGACCATATAGGACTCTGGGGATCGAACCATGGTTTGTCCTAGGCTAGAGCTAGCAAGACAGACACCTTACCTCTAGCACCACCGCTCCAGCCCCATCATTGATAAAATTAATTCACTTCACAGACCTTTGATTTTCATTGTTATTTCATTTTTATTGAAATACTGTGATTTACACTACTGCTAATTATACTTTTTATGCATGCTTTGTTTCAATACCATATTCCACATTGTATGCCTATTTTTCATTAGCATCCCCAGAAATCCTTTCACCCAATCTCCCACTTTCTTTCCTTTATTTCGTCTAATAGTTACCTATGATTCAGTCAATATAGTATGCTAATTTTATGTTTGTGACATATATTTCCTCTTTACTAAGAAATAAACTAAAAAGATAGCATAGAATATAAGGTTTTTGTTTAATATGCAGTCAATGTGGTTTGATCCTTTGCACCTCATATGATTCTTTGAGCACTGTTAGAGGTTGCATCTGAGGACAGTCTGGAAAAACTCCAGAATACTGTGAATATTAGTCATCTGTCATATAAATAATAATTTAAAAGGATCAAGGTGATATGATATAAAAGAATTATTTACTTCGGTTAATACTAAAGTGAAATTTCAAATATTGTCCAGTAGTTCACTGAGTGTATTTTCTTTATTTGTAATTATTGTTTTTCATTTTTTCCAGTATACCTTGTTATGCCTATTTATTTTTCACTCTGCAGTGCATAAACTGTAACAGTTGGTCAAATATTTCAAAAAAGGAATAGAATAATACAGATTTTAAAAAGTCAGTTTGAATGGATTTGGAATATGTCATACAATAATTGTACAAGCTTATGTGACATATATGTGTAAATGTAGTCATTTATTTTCTGAAATGATGTAAAGTTTTCTTTACATGTCAGGAAACCAAAAAGACATAGAAATCCTGAGTCTGACATTTTT
Source organism: Crocidura indochinensis (assembly GCA_004027635.1). NCBI lineage: Eukaryota > Metazoa > Chordata > Mammalia > Eulipotyphla > Soricidae > Crocidura > Crocidura indochinensis. The sequence continues at coordinate 8,853 of PVKC010012792.1, forward strand.
TAAATTGTTTTAATGTTTATTTATTTAATAATGAAATATTTCATTAAGTTCACAGTAAAACTATATAAAATATTTTCTCATTTGTATCACAATCACAATTTTATATATTATCTTTTTAAAGCACATTGTGTTTTATTGGTGAGGGGGAGACATTCATAAAATATGTGAAGACTGAAGATGTGTAAACCATGTTCTGACTTAACACGTAAAGTATGCTTTTCACAGTAGTTTTGCATATAAGTGGTTTATAAAATATTTTATCTTAAATTTTGTAATAGAATTACCTTCAAGATTTTAGAATAAAGTGTTTATTTATAGTTAAGCAATGATTTTTAAAGTAGTAACTGTTTGGGTTTAGTTGCATTTAAAATTCTGCCTACACCATTATTTTGAAAACATTTACCAGCACCCTTCTTTTAAGGCATTAAACTTTGTAAGATTTTTTTTCCCCTTTGACCTGCCTTGCAACTCTGGGAAATTATTCTAAAATAATTATCCCAACAGAACTTACTGATCAGTACATCAGCAGACTTGTATGTCTTGGGAGCAAATTCAGCAAATTAAAAGGGCATTTTATGAAGAACAGGTCATTTAGGTTAGTTCAGCTCCTGAACCTGTAAGGAAAACCATAACAGAGAGCTATTTTCCTAATGTCCTTGAGTACACTAGAACAAATTCTTCTCAAGTATTTTACACAAAGTCTCTGCTCATAGGAAATTAGGTCAAACTGTTAACTACATTTCTGTTTTATATAAAATAAAACTGCTTATTGCAGATCTAACAAAATATAAAGTATCCTATAAGTTTGCCTTCAAAGGATGTCCTAGGTAACCTCAAGGTAATTGAAAGTACAAGCTCACTTCAATTCTTCTTGTCTACTATATGTATAAAGTACATTAAAAATATATTAAATTCCATCTTGCAAAAATATAGTGGTGTCATGCTAATATGTTTCTTTTCAACTGACCACTTATACCTTAATTTTAATATCTATTTTATATGGCTGAAAATGTTAGCTAAGAGAACTAAAGGTAAAGAAATGATTAATGATCAATATTAAATTTATGATGCTTTGAAAGAGATATAGATAAGTATAGAACATCATCTTCATTTTATGTTATATGAACTCTCCTCCATCCAGTCACCTTTCTCACTTCTTTCATTTTTCAGAGTTTGGAAATCATAGACAGCTTTACATAGATGTATTTCCCACTTTCATTTTCCTATATAATAGATGTTATAACTTTAATCATTTTTATGCCCAACTTGTTATAAATAGTTTACATTTTAGAAGAAAATTTATTCATAAGACAGCTGCAACATTAAGCAAAATTACTTCACAACACAGGTTAGCCAATCTAGCATTTGCTGCTCCACATTTCATTGTCTATACAAGAGATAAAAAGACATAAAACATCCTTAGAGTTCTGTTATTTAAGGCAAGGCAGCTAAAAGATATTTTTACATATTTTATAATAAGTTGGAAAGCATTAATTTTATTTTTATATTAAATTATATGATGTCCTAACAAAATCAAGCTTTAAAATTTGATAAAACTGGATTACAATATTTAAAGAAAAGTGACATTTATTAGTTTATGTCAGGAAATATGAGAGATCACACTTCTGATTCTGCCATAGCTCACAGCTTTCCTGACATAAGTTTAACTATATCTCATATATTAGATATATAGATTAGATTGGATCATATATTGAAGAGTTCAATCCTTACTATAAATGTACAATAAGAAAGGAAGTACTTTAAAGAAAGAGTTTTAAATCACATGATTTCTTTCCTTTATTTTCTTGTTTTGTTTAATTTTCCCAAAGCTGAGTGCTATAAACATTAGTTATTAAGTGTTAGGGTTGTCACTGTGAGAAAATCTATGATATGTTTTGTTAGCCTTAAAATTGGCAGTTAGATTTGAGAACACTTTTACTGTTCTGTTATTGAAAATGGAAAGCCATGTTTCTGCTCAGCGGAAATCATCACGTACACAGAGACATAAAGACCCCATTGGCTTCAGGTAAAAAAAGAAGGAAAAATAGAAATTTATCCAATGTTGCTATCATTGTTGATCTTGGCTGTCCTTCAGAAAATGCCTAAAGAAGGTAATGAATTTAGAAAATAACTGGCCAGATACAAGGGAAAAAATGTAGCCACTTAAGTCCAGAAATTCCAAGACTCGTTTAATGAATATTATATTATTGCTGATACACACAAAGTAATGTATTTTAGTGAAATGACTGATTAAAACAGTAGATTTTTACAAAGCCATAAGCAAGAATATGAACTCATCCCTTTAATAAAAGACCATTGACTTAAAAAATACGTTCAATTTATTGAGATAGAAAGACCTAGAAGATATCTTACAAGGTTAAATAATAAAATTTGATGAAAGACAAACTGGTTAAGACGCCCCATCTTTGAGAGTCAAGAATTCCTTACTCTATGCAGTGCAGATAAAAGCAATGAAAAAGGGGGGGAGCCCTCCAAATTAATTGATGATAACAAAGAGTCTGCTATCCAAGAGTCTCCTTAAGGAAGATTTCAAAATGAAGAAGGTAGATCAGAAATGAAAGAATAGATTTCAAACATACATGAAGTATTAAAAAGCTATGAATAGGACACAGACAATCACTGAACTGAGAAATATGATAGGATACCTTCTACATTCTTTAAGTGATCTTGCCGGGAACAAATTGTAAAATGCTAACATGGAAGTGGAGGACTACTGAGGGAGTGAGCCCCGTCTGTTAAATCCAGGTCCTATGGACTCATCAGGACTCTCTGATATCATGATCTAGGTAGGAGCTAACAGCATTTTCAAGCAGTAGGCCACTCTGTTATCTCTTGTTCGGACTCCTTTGTTGAATCTGGAGTTTCCAGATTCACTGCAGCTGGCATAGCTTCTAGCATCTCCTAACAAGAATCCATTTCTTCTTATTATTTTTTAAAAAAAGTTAGCTTTACTAAGGTACAGCTATTTACAAAACTATTCATAATAGAGTTCCAGGCATATACTGCTCTGACACCAGATTTCCATCTAGTGTCCCCAGGCTCCTTCCCACATCCACCAAGTGCCTACATAAATTGGCACAAGCTTTCAGGTTATCCTAACAGTCATGTGTTGCTTATTTTGGCTGTCTCAGAAACTGGTTAAAGGGAAGAAATTAGAGACAATAATTGGTTTTTGTGGCAGCACATTGTGTTTCTTTTTTCTTATCTCCTTTTCTTTTTTTATTTTTTGAGGTTCTGGGCCATACCCCATGACGCTCAGGGGATACTCCTGGATATGCACTCAGAAATCGCTTTTGGCTTGGGAAACCATATGGGATGCTGGTTGATGAAACTGCGATCCATCTTAGGTCAACCTGTGCAAGAGAAATGCCCTACTGCTGCTCCACTGCTCCGGCCCCACTTTTCTTTCCTTTTCTCTTAATACACTGTCTTTATTATACTGTTTTAACGTAAAATTTCATTTATAACATAATGGAAACTTAATCCATTACCAGAATTTTCACTTGGTTTCATCATTGTCCCAGTGTCTAGGAATAGCTTCTCACCATGGCGGGCTTCCTACCTGTTCTCAGTTTCTGTTGTTTTGGGGCATTTGTTCTATGCTTCTTTATACTACCACGTATATACAGATCATTCTTTTTCTGACCTTCTCTTTCTAACTAGTTTCACTCAGCATGTTGCTCTCCAAATACTCCAGGAAGAAGCAAAGTGCACGATTTTATTTTTTCTTATCGCTAAATTGTATTGCATTGTTTTATATGTCTAACTTGGGCTGGGACATTTCTTGTTAATACTACCAGAAACTCACAGTAAAACAAAATGTTTTTGAAGGTAGAGGTGAGTTCCTAACTAAATAATTTACTATTATTTAAACAATTCTAGTATAGTAATTATAGCTGATAGAGCTCCAAGCTCAATCTATAAATATTGAGGCATGTTTGTATCCTGCCTTATACTGTCCTCCTGGTTCAAGTATCAGACACTTAAATTACTACATTCTATTCTTTTATAAAATTCCTTGTACAAGTTGTACATTAACTAATTGTATTAATCTGACCATAGCAAAAAATCATTCTGTATTTCTAATTCTTAAACAACCTGCTTATGTTATGCTTCCTATTGAAATTCAGGATTATTAATATGATTATTCTGTAATTTTAGCTTTAAAGAAAAGAAACTGCATGCTTTAATGAGACCTAAGCAATTTGTTAACACTCTTATTTTAGGGATCACTGCTTCAATCCCATTTTTACATTTATTCCTATCTCCACCACATCCATGGTTAAGGCAGTGCATGCTACTTCACAAAACTAATGATCTCTCTAGAAATATTTCTCTTGCCTTAGTTGAACAAGAAATAATAGTTTATAAGTTAGAAGCAAGAGTTAATGCCGTAAGAGGACACAGTCATTTGGCTTGAAGCTGAAGTACAGAACTTCAAATTTCAGATGTCTACTTGTTGCTATGCAAAATATAAATATGTATGTGTCACCCCATGTCCATATAATATATCTAAGCCTTGGGATAAAATAAAGACCCATTTATTAAATATATGTCAACCCGATGTTATGTCTTTAAACATCAAAATCTTACAGCAAGAAGTAGCTGCTTTAAGCAAACTCAAAATTATATATTACAGAGATTGTTGAGTTAGTTACAGATTTATGGTCATATGCTAAAAGTTAAATCTCTTAAACTAGCCATAATGGGCAGCAACAACTAGAGTTGGTCTTTTGGTTTTAGTACTTGGTATTATGCTGGTTCATTTATTGATGTCTGCCATTAAATTAGAATTAGCCACCATTCACTTTAAAAATTATAAAAGAGGGAAATGCTGCATAGACCCCTCTGTATACTCTGACCCTGAGACCTAAGGAGGGCACTAGGTTTGAAAAGGCCCTAGCTGCCTGAATCTTTTAAGGAGGGGCTTTTCAAATCTGTCTGTACCTGTATGGGACAGAGTTTGAAAAGCAGTCTGTACCTACAAAAAGGACGACTTTAGAGAGCTGAATGACTTTGGTCAACTGTTCATGAGGCACTCAGGAAAAAAAGGACATAGCATAAATATTATTTGAGATGTAACTTCAACTAACATCCTAAGGACTTTTCTTTGAGCCTCTCTTAAAGATTTATATAAACACACCTTGTTATAAACATTTATGTAGATTCAAATATTCTTTAGTCTTACCAAATATTTACTACTCTGAAATCTAGCTTTGCTGCTAGCCTAAGTGCAGTCATATCAAGGGTTAATATAATGATTGACATATTAACAATGATGAACTGGAGTAAGGCCAAAACAATAGCCTGTCTCTGGAAACTGACCTTGCTGGAGGAACACAGAGGCTGGGGAATGTGCCTTGCCCTGGGTCATAAAGATAAACATGCAGCTTGTCCTGGGCATTTTGTCTAAGGTACAATGAGAAAATTAAATGATTATGTTTGTGATTGTTATCCTTGCCAAGAAATTTTGTGTAAGTGTTCTGCTCTAGTCCAGGGAAAGAAGACAAGAATACAAAGACAAGATAGAAATTCACTTCTGAGTGTCTAAACTTTGATTTCATTTTCACCAATTAATACACACACCCTTTAAGGACCCTAAGAATTCCCTCAGTGTCCAGACCAAACCGTCCATGGCAGTATATAAGGTATAGGTTATAGTTACTATAACTATATATAATTATTATTACATAAATAAGCTATTTAAAAATATATTCCTATGTGATATACTTTTTTTTTTGCGTTTTTGGGCCACGCTCTGTGATGCACAGGGTTACTCCTGGCTATGTGCTCAGAAATAGCTCCAGACTTGGGGGACCATATGGGATGATGGGGATCAAACAAAGGTCCATCCTGGATTGACCGAGTGCACTGTACTATCGCTCTGGCCTCAACATTACATACTTAGAGAAAGTTTTTGTGTGTATAATAAACGTCTGCTCATTGCTAGATAAAAATTAATTGATTCACTTTAACTGTCTACATTTGTAGCACAGCAAATACTCAGCATCATTATTTAATTATTAAAGCATGGATGTAAGTTATGTATTTACATAATTATACATACAGATTGTTGAAGAACCAGGTTGATATACTTGCTCTCATACAATATTTCTACAAAAATTATGGGGCGAGAGTGATGGTGGAGTGATGAAGGCATTTGCCTTCCAAGATCTGACCTAGGAAGGACCATTGTTCGATCCTCAGGCATCCCAAATGGGTCCCCAAGCCAGGAGCGATTTCTGAGTGCAAAGGTAGGAGTAACGCATAAGCCTCACTGGTTGTGGCCCAAAAACAAAACAAAAAATATTTTTACACACGTTTCATTTATAAGTAAAATGTATGGGAAAATGAAAGCTTAAATGTGAGATTTTTGTATTGTAAGCAAAACTTTGAAATAAAAACTTTGTCAAAAATTGTATATATGTATAATTCACTTCTACAAAGGAGACATGTTTTGCTTTATTTTGTATAAAAGCAGGTAATGCTCCAAATAAATTTATTTTAACCCCAATTATTCAATGATACAGAATTTTTTTTATTTTTTTTAATTTTAATCATAGTGGTTTACATGATATTCACAGTAATATTCCATTTACAGATAAACATTGAATCAAGGGAATTCCCATCACCAAGTTGTCCTCCCTCCACCTCCATTCCCATTCTGTCTCCCATATCCTCCACCCTCTCCCCAGGGTCTTCTAGATTGTGTGACTCCCTCTGTTTCTGGTTTATTACTTGGTGATCTTATATCTGATTGGGCTTGGTGTCTCCATTGCTTCTCCCTCTGATTGGGAGGCAGGATTAGGTAGTTTGAGTTTTGTGGTTTTGTTTGGGGAAGAGTACCGTAATAGAATGGGGTAAAAATTAAGTATGCCTACAATGGGCAGAGTCCTTCTAGCAGCTCTCATCCTCAGTTTGAGAGAAGGGGAAAAGAAAAGGTGAAACACCACAACATTTTACAAAGACATATCAAATAAGACATCTAGTGAGCATTGCAGCAATAAAGATATGCACCACATAATTGCCATGGTCTTGAGATAAAAAGCAAGACAGAGTGCAAAAAAATCAAAGAGAAAAGAAGAAAGACAAAGTATATATATAAGGAAAATAGTGGACTACTACTTCTATATCTACACCAAAATAAGAAGGTCGACAAAAACTAGGTAAAAGAAAAATAAAATAGTAATAGGATAAATAAATTAAAAAGATTATTTTTATTTTGTTTGAAAATACCTAGAATACATGAAACAATGCATTACGTACTAATTCCTACGATACTAAGACATTTTAGGAGTCAACTCAATAACTTTCAAGTATCAAATTCCTATTGCACCAGTTTCAAACATATTTGATTATGCCTTCCAACAAGATTTTCTTTGTTTACAATAATAATTGTGATAGTAGTTCCCAGAAATAATGAATTTTATATAAATAAAATATCATTTGTAATGTTAATTACAGCATTTAAGATTAGTCTGCAGAAAACACTATTTTCTCTTGTATGATATAGCTAAAAAGAGGAAAACAACTCAGTTTAAATCACATGGAGACTATAATTATCAAAATAAATGAACTGGCAAAAATACAAACAAAATAACCTCTTAATTAGTTGAAAGTCTTGGGGCTTTTAAAAAAGAAACAGCAGAATGTTTCTGTTGATGTAAGTAAAAAGTTATTTCAAGAGGGTAAAGAAAGGAAGTACAGTGGATATTGCACAGAGAAGACTTGGGTTTGATTCCTAGCATCCATCTGGTTCACCAAGTTCTTTCAGACTTGACACCTAAAGATTTAATAGCGGAAGAGGCATTGGGCAGATACTGAGAAGTGAAGGTAAACCCTGACATTCCATAAAATTGTAAACAAATGAGAGATCAATGAAAATAAAAAGATTCAGTTTATATTTTAACATTTTTGTTTAATTACCAAATAGACATTCTCCATTGCCTGAAACTTTTATTTAAATAAAATATAACTTAATGTAGGACTATATAATTTATATTGAAATTATAAGTTGTATTTTATATTATTTATACCTTTGGACATTTATATTTTATGTGAATGACATGCTTAAAACAAAATATACTTAGTATAAATTGAAAACTGAGAATTTAGAAAACTAGTATATTATCGAAGTTTAATATTTAAAAATATTTACAAACCTTTTTTAAAATTTCCATCTTATTTTTTCTTTATTTAAACATCTTGATTATAAATATGATTGTGATTAGTTATCAGTCATGTAAATAACACCCCCTTCGCCAGTGCAACATTCCCACCACCAATGTCCCAAATCTCCCTCCATCCCACCCCAC
>PVKC010012793.1:0-12864 GCA_004027635.1 Crocidura indochinensis
CCCCTTATGACTATTTTTTGAAGCATTATTAGCATAGGGAATATGTCAATTATCTCTCTGCTCCTTTGAAATATGATCGAATTGCATCTTTTTGCTAGTTTTACAACCTAGAACCATCTTCGACAAAAGTCTTGGAAGCATCTGTTTGAAATGTAGTCATCAAGAAAAAATTTTCTGGACCTCTTTGACCATGAAGGAAAGAATGGGACAGGACACATTCTTCACAGACTCATTCTTCTGAGTTGTGCAATCAATTCTCAAATACACAAGACCTGTCCTGTTTCATTCTTGTTGGTTCTGTGTCTGATTTCAGTGCACTTGAACTCAGTGATAGTCACTGAGTTCTAGTCTCAGTTCTAGCTGCTCTTCCTAGTGATCCTATTTATTTTGCAATGCTTTCAAACATTGCTGTTTTGAGATAACAGGACTAAAATAAGTTTAACGTTAGTGCCTGCTAGTTTTATTAAACCCAAGTAAGTTTTCCTTTCTAATTTATCTTGTAGAAGTGTGTTTTCTTGGATACTAGGAATATTCTGATGATGGATAAAAGCAAAGATATGACATGGATTCTTGAGCATTCCCAAAAATGAAATTCTGGTTTGAAGGTTTTGGAGAGTAGATTTTTCTACTTACCTGGTCTACAATTAGTGACCTTGAGTCACAAAATTTTTTTATATAATGTGGATTCTGGGCAGGAAAGCTATATAGTTCCATTTCTAAAGCTTATTTTTTTTAATTTAAATATATTATTTTTCTCTTGAGAAAAGCATTGAATTTGGGGGGGTTGAGTTACACTGCATTTTTCTCCCCCATCAATTCTTGCTTGAGGGAAGAGCAAGAATTATTTCAAGTAATTCTAATTCTTTCTTTATTGAAGATATAATATACCATAAGGAAAATTTTTTTCTATTAACTTCATCCCTTAATCTTTGTAAGACATTTATGGGACACAATTTCTTTTTACTAAATTATGATTCTATTTGTTTCTGTGAACATTGCCCTAAAAGGCAAATTTTGGCAAAAAAAAAAAAAAAAGTTGTTCATTGTAAAGCCAAGACTGTGTTCGACTGAAAAAAATAATTTCTCTTATGTTGCAATTTCAGAAGTCAGAGACACTAGCTTAAAACAGAAACTATCATTATGCCTGTTGCACAGACCAAATGAAAAACCTTGACTTGGGAAGAAGAGATGTGCTATGTATCAATGAGTCCTTTTGTCTGTTACTCCCATGAGACAAATGGCCTTCTATTCCTTGGCAATGTCCAAAACATTAGAAAAAAGGTCTACGTTTTTTTACAACTGAATTTGTAAAAAGAAAATAAATAAAGGAGAAGGGGGGAAAGGCTCCAAAACAAAAGTAGAAGGAAGAAAAAAATGGAGATGAAATGAAAGCAATATCATCAAAGCTAAATAATTGTCATTTGTTTATGCATGGAACTTCTTCCTACATAAATTTTTGGAGCCTAGAGTTGCATTTATATACATAATTCAAAGGACATGAAGTAAAAACAGTTGATGGCCTTTGGTATTGCTCTGAAAGGAGGAGGCACAGCTTGAAACTGAGGACTTAGTGAGGTGAAAAAGTGTTGATTAGAAATCTGTAAGTCAGGATTGGTTTTGCACCTCAGCCCCATGTTTGAATTCTTGCAAAAGCACAGTTTTTCTTCATTTTATATTTTCTTTTATTACAGTCTACATTTTACTACAAGGTATTTGTGTGGTTTGAAAGAATAAGATTGAAATTAAAGAATAGATCAGAGAAAAAAATAACTGCATGTAGAGATAGAATAAAATAAAAAAATGTGTATTTGAGTCATTGAACTTGCTGCCTTAGAAATAAACTTATGTTTTTATTTCAGTTTGACTGTAGACACTTATAAAAAGAGGGTTAATTTTTAAAAATCATTCATTTTTGTAATTTTAAAAATAGAATCCTCTTTGTGATCAATTGAAGGAAAAATTTCTGAAAATATACGGCTTTGTGACAATTGTCAATATTTTCCAGTCCTAAGAAACCTTGTTTTCTAGAAACACAATTTCTACTTTTGTGAAAAATATACTTTAAATTCTTGTGGCTTTCTTTTCTTTTCTTTTTTTTTTTTGGCGGGGGGGGGGGAGTCCTTGTGGTTTTCTTTCAGCTTAAATTAGAGAACGTTTAATTAGTTGCATTATTGATAGAACTTCCATATTAAAATATTCTATTTCTCGATATGCAAACCAGTATTTTTCCCATATATTTGTGTAACCAAGTTATTGAAACCATGTTTAGTTATGTCTAGTTTTGTTTATTTTTTGGTATTTTTATATTAATTAGAGAGTAAAGAACTAATATTTTATTATTTTACTTTTATCATTAAGGAAATAATCAAGCTGTAACTTCATGATGTGATCATCATGTTTTTGTTTTTGCTTTTTGAGTGCCTCTTTTGACATCTTTGAAAGAAAATAAATAGGGACTTAAGGAGAAAAGGGTGGGTTTTTGTTGTTGATGTTTCAAGATAGGTAATACCAGTCCATGATAGTGAGAAAACAGGTTTGAGAGGCAAGAAATTTATTAATATCAAATGGGGAAATTTTTTAGAAATCACCAAATAATTTTGAGTATTTCAAATAAATGTGCAACACTCTTGTTAGTTTTGAGAAATTTTACTAGTGCTTTTTAATCTATTATTTTTAATATCCATTGGATTTTTGGGGCAAGCATATCCCAAGAAGGAATAGTCAAATGACCTGCCATTACTAAATTCTAAGAAACTGACCAAAGGTTTTGCAGATTATTATTTATTCAATTTTAGCTAGTAGATGTTCTTTAAAAATTAATTTAGATTTATAAATAATATTTATAAATATATAAATATATATTTAGATTTATAAATAATAGAGTATATGAGGACAAACCATTATATTTTTAACTTTGATGTAATTTAAATAGCATGCTTTATGTCACTTGGATATATTTCAATTAATGTCTATTTAGAAATTAACAAGTAGATATATAAATGCAGTTGAGATGTGATATAATGCTGGTGCTGGGAGTTGAGGGCTGGGTGACATATGAAGTGGACAGGACAGAGGTGGCAGCTTCTAGTAGGGATTCTCTGCTTGTTACCCACCACCTCTGCCAGTAACCAACAGCTGGAGAGATCCAGAACTTTGAGTTTTTCTCATTGCAGAAAAGAAAAGTCGATCCTAGACTTGACTGAAGTCTTTTAGGGGCAAGGTCTTTCACTCAGAAAAGAGTTTTAGGAGATGAAGGATGAAGTAAAAATAGTTTTTATTTAAAAATGCTGAGGGAGAAGGAAAGGGATAGATAGATAGATAGATAGATAGATAATAGATAGATGGATGGATGGAGGACTAATGAGAGAGAGAGAGAGTTAAAGCTTTCAAGAAAGACTGTGATCTACAAAGAAAAGAAACCCAGTACTTATCTCAGCATGAAAGTAGGAAAGTGCCTATTTCAAGAGGGGTGATGAGGATGATATGTACTCATTCCCCAGGTACCTAGGCAGCATACATACACCTGCAACAGTGACACATGGACCCAGGGAGCACATTTGTGTTACTCCTTGTTCTAAGTTGGTTTTTACATGGTCTATAGACTGCCTCAAGTGGGCTTTTCTACCTAAATAGTGTCTGTTGGTTAGGGTGTTTGCCAGGGAAAGGTTGGGGTTAGTTGATGGCCTTGAACTTTCCTTATCTGTTTTTTATATTTTAGGATTTATATCTGGATTCAGCCATCTCTGAGCCCACAGTGACACCAGGTTAAGGTCATAGAGACCTTTGCTGCAGTGTTCACAAGAGAGGTCCTGGCAGACATCATGTAACACTACTCAAAGGGGGACTTTCAAACTCCAGCTCTGTTTTATTACATGCCAAGATCTCATTGGTGGGGTGGGACTCCCCTCTCTGTCTACCTGCTTCACTGCCACTATAATTAGAATATTCCGATTATATACAATCATACCTCTAATCAGTCTTTCCCATTTCAGAATTTGTGTGTGATATTCAGTTCCTATTCCGTCTTAAAATGCTCAAATATTTAAACACTTGTGTTTTTATCTCCTCCAAAGTGCTAATGCATCAACCAGTTCTTTTAGAGTATTATTTAAAAAAAAATTCAATGATTTTTTCTCTGTCTTCATTTTTATGCACATTGTGAAATAAATGGTTATAGTTTTATATATGCATTCATCAGTACTTGTATCTCTCTGTTGAATGTACCTCTCATGAAAAAGCTTCAGTAGTTAACTCTAGTTAATTATTATCTCTGCTGGAAGTACCATCTTTATTTCATCAAAGGATTGCTTGCCAACCCACCCACTCCTGTTATCCTTTATAAATAAATCTAATGTCTTTCATCAAGTTATAAGTAATTAATTGTGACATAGTATCTTCCTGTTTTAAATAAAATTGATATCATTTTATGTTCTCAACTCATGCTCGGTTATGACTGTCAGAATGATAGATAATTTTAAGACAGACTTCTTTTTCCTCAAGGCATATGGAGAGGAGTAACCAGGATTCATTCTGAAAGAGATATGATGCTTTAGGCTACATTACGAGTGTATTTTTTAACAACTCGTGAAACTGAACTATTTTATTTATTTACTGTGAAACTGCACCTTTATCAATTAGTTAAATCTATATTAAAATAAATAAAAAGTATAGATTTTATTTTAAATACTTCACTACACTAAGTATTCTGTTAGACATTTTAGAAATCAAAATCATTCTGGTTGTAAGTTAATTTCTCTAGAATAGCTAGAGAAGTTATTCAATTACTACTTTAACTTTCATTCTGAAATTGGAGAAATATGCAGCATTTTCTTGCATGGTAACAGTCATGTCATGTTTTTGTTTTTAAGAGTGATACTGCATTTTTATAGATTTTTATGGAAAGGAATAAAAACAGAAGCAAAAAGGGGCCAGTAAAATAGCAAAAGGTGTAAGGTACTTTTCTAAAAGAAAAATGAAAAAAAGAGAAGGAAGAAAGAAAAGAGAGAAAGAAAGATAGAAAAAGGATAAAGATATTAAGAAGGAAAGAAAGAAAGAAGAAAGGGAAAGGAAGGAAGAAAGGAAGGATATGGAGAAAGAAAGGGAAGAGAGGAAGAAAAGGCAACGAGGAAGAAAGGGAGGGAAAGGAAGGAGGAAGGAAAATGAAAGAGGAAGGAAGGAAGAAAGATAGGGCAGGAGGAAGAAAGGAAGGGAAGAAGTAAGAAAGAGGAAAAGGGAAGGAATAAGAAAGAAAGAAAGAAAGAAAGAAAGAAAGAAAGAAAGAAAGAAAGAAAGAAAGAAAGAAAGGAAGGAAGGAAGGAAGGAAGAAAGGAAGGAAGGAAGGAAGGAAGGAAGAAGAAAGAAAGAAAGAAGGAAAGAACAAAAGAAAGAAAGGAAAAGAAAGAAAAAAGTGCAGAAGGAAGAAATAAAGTGAGAGAAGGAGAAAGAAAGAAAAGAAGGGAAGGAGGAAGAAAGGAAGAGAGAAGGAGGAAGAAAGGGAGGGAGAAAGTAAAAATGAAAGAGAAAAAAGAAAGGAAGAAAGGAAGGAAGAGGGAAGAAGGAAGAAAGGGAGAGTGAGAAGTAGGAAAAAAAGGAGGGAGGAAGTAAGGAAGAAAGTAAAAATGAAAGAGAAAAAGAAGAAAGGAAGAAAGGAAGGAAGAAGATGAAAAAACTAATAAAATGGAAAGTTGGGTATAAACATAAATTCCTCAAAGGAAAGAAACCTATGACAGATGCCAGAGAAAGAGTACAGTAGATATGGCACTATATATCTGAGCCAAGTTCAACTCTTGGTATCTCAATTTGTCTCTAAAACTTTTCAGGAGTGACCCTGAATGCACAGCCAGGAATTAGTCCCTAGCCTAGCAAGTGTGGCCCCAGTAAACAAAAATTCAAAATAGAAACCTAGGATAAGTCCTTTCTTTGTATTTCCACATTCAAACATGTGTCCCCAGACAAACAACAGTTAGTGGCTGAGAACACTCTTTAATTACACTACTCACTAACTGCCACATATCTTCTTCTTGCTTCGGACCTACTTCTATTTCTCATGGTAAAAAAATTTTCTGTTCTGAAACCTGTCATATGTGAATGGCCAAATGGCCCCAAAATGTTTATATTGCCAAATTATATTTTTTTGCATTTTGTCACAAAGCAGTTGAAAGAATACATAAACATGAACATTTGATTGGAAAAAAATAAACCCCAAAATCCTTACGAGACAGCACAATAAGACTTTGAAAAAATATTGGCACCTTGACAACATAAAGCACTTAGATGTAAATCATATACTTGCATTGCTAGTATAAGTCAATTCAAATGTTGCCATATTTCTTCTTTTGAACAAAGCTTTGAGTTTCATTTTCTCATGCATCAGTCTAACCACGAAAGCAATAAATTCTAGTTTTGTGACTGTTATGCATTGTTATAATAGTAAGTGACACATTTTACTACTAGATAACATATAGAAAAAATTAAATATGACTGTTTGTACCTAAAATAAAACAATAAAATCTATCTAATAAATTCTCCAGTGCAGAAATGATTATTTTGACAAAGATCTTTTTATAAGAGAAAATTTTTTCTGTCCAAAAATAGATACCCAACATTCAGGGACATTTATTCAAGAGCATACACTCAGGAACAATTTTCATAGCTTTCTTTTTTTTATAACAAAAATGGCTTTTCAATGTAATTTTCTAGAAAATTTCTAATTTTAAACTAACTTAATTGAATCATTTTATAGCAGGCTTATTAGAAATCACATACCCATAAAGGTTTGGGATCAGTGCCTTTGTTCTAAATATATTTCAAAAAAGTAATTTATCATTTATGAAATTAACAGCTTAAAAGTATTTATGAAATTAACAGCTTAAAAGTATTATAAAAATATAAAAGTATTATATTATAGGTATTTATAAAAAATATGGTGATTGTGGCAACAACTAATGATTGAAAATAGTATTGCATAGACTAGACTTGACCAATTTGCTAATTATTCATCTAAAAATAAATGATTTCTACTGAATTCAAGCCAATCTTCAGCCTAAATTATCTGTGTCTCTGCTGCGTCCTAAACATAAAACACACAAAGAGATAACATATTGCTTAAAAGTAATTAAACAACTCAGTTTTAGTACCAGAAATTTTAATGTAGTTAAAATGACCTCTTAAACCTATAAAATGCATAAAATTGCATAATATATGAATTTGAAGTAAAACATATATCCAGTTGGAGTATTTTTATCAAGGTGTATAATTGAAAGCAGAATAGTATAACATAAAAAGAAGGTAAGATAGCAACAAACAAATAATAAAATATGAGTATGTGGAGAAAATCCTGAGTAGATAGCTATATTTCTAGTGCCAAAATATAAAATAGAGCATTAATGAAGTGATTAAGTGATGTATTTTTATATATGAACTCATGTGCAAGCAGTTAATTTATATACTCAAAAAATTTATTTAAGTGATTACCTATAGATTGCATGATATATTAAAAATTAGATATATTTAGAAAGAATAAATGAATTGATGGAGGATTATATCACAAGAAAAGATATCACCATGCCTGCATGTGATAATGCAAGCCATTTACAACTGAACTTCGTTGGAGGTTGAGTGGACTGAGAAAGTACAGATATTGTGGCAAAGAAGTGGTAGATTCTGGTTTGAATTCTGGCACTGCATATGGTTCCTGTCTGAACACCAGGGATGATATCGCAGCATTGACAGGTGTAACCCAGCCCTTACTCACATCCACAAAATTAGATTTGTTCAAATAGATTTCAAGCTGAGTAATAAAATTTAATCTTATTTATGCAATCAGCACTATTAAAAATATCAAAAAATACTAAAAAATTATTACAGAGGTCAATATCCTTTGCTCTAAGAGTTTTAGTAGCAAATATTGAAATGGGGTTTTGTACTCGATTGCCAAAGTCAAGAATATTCTACAGCAAGCTTCCAACCATGGACTGGTCCTCATCACTATTGTCTCTGGATATTATTATCATACCATTTATTATTTTTCTCATATGCCACAATTGAGTGAGAAATGGCTAATGACAATACTGAAAATTTTAATTGTAAAATATTGATTAGTGAATAGAAAGACAAGCAAATATAATTCCAACTAAGACTATAATGAACTTACATGTAACTACTTCATCTAAATACATTTGTAATCTGTGTGGTGAATAATAATTAGTTAAATTCAAATTGTGTTTTAATGCAAATTATTGAGAAAACATGGATTTTATTAAAATGATGTTTATTCTTTTCAATACTAAAAATTCACATCCTAAAAAAATTTAAAAACTGCATCCTGAGATTTTGTTTAAAGAAACTAATATGAATCAAAAAGTATAAGATACTAAATTATTGAAAATTTTAAAAAATGAATATTTGTGAAAAAGATATTTCAGGAGAAGTTTCTTCATATCATGCAACTTGCAGATACATAAAAATAATAGCATGGAGGTAAGACGTTTGCCTTTCATGCAAAAGGTCATCGGTTCGAATCCCGGTGCCCCATATGGTCACCCGTGCCTGCCAGGAGCAATTTCTGAGCATGGAACCAGGAGTAACCCCTGAGCACTGCGGGGTGTGACCCAAAAACCAAAAAAAAAAAAAAATGAAAATACATATATATAAATGACCACAAATTAATCAACTGTAAATAGATTCCAGAAGCATTTTGTAAGCTAGTAAATAATAAAGCTGTAAGACATTCACTTCCAGGATAGATAATTCTTCTGCTTTGATTATTAGAAGAGAAAGATATAACAAAATGTACAGTTTACCGGGGGATCGAACCGTGGTCCGTCCTAGGCTAGCGCAGGCAAGACAGGCACCTTACCTCCAGCACCACGGTCCGGCCCCACAGTTTAAAATGCCATAGAAAATATACTGTTATAAGCTTGTGTGTATGCATTTAAATTAGTGGAAAATACCAAATTACTGCTTCTGAGAATAGGTGTTGGAAACTTAAGAAATAGTGGGTACTCAAGGATAAAGACTCAAACTGTTATTTTATTTTTATTTATTTTTATTTTTTGGTGTGGGGTCACACCCGGTAGCGCTCAGGGGTTACTCCTGGCTCTGCACTCAGAAATCGCCCCTGGCAGGCACGGGGTACCATATAGGATGTCAGGATTCGAACCACCATCTTTCTGCATGCAAGGCAAATGCCTTACCTCCATGCTATTTCTCCAGCCCTGAAACTGTTATTTTAAATTGACAAAAGTAAATTTACCACATAAGGTTATATGCTGATGAAGAAATACATTTTTTCATTGTTATTCTTCCTAAGTAAACTAATTAATCTGAACAAAGTATTAAGAGATACTCTCCTTTGTAGTGTTATGCTAATGAACCAAAAAGAAAAGAATATGCATCATAAAAGTAAACTGGCATATTACCTATAATCTCGAAAATAATTTAAAATTATTTAAATGATGTAGACAACAAATTCTCTACCACCCAATTGCATGATTATTTACATCTAAATGTATCTATGGAGATACTAGGAACTGCAATCAAATCTTATGAGATATTATTTTTTTAATTAAAGGAACATTTATTTCACATCTTTTTATAAGAATTTTAATTTTAATGGGGAAAGGCTGTCATATTACACAAACTAAAAGAGATTTCAAAGTGTATTATTTAGGACAGATCAAGATGATATTTATGCTAAGGCATAAAGATGAGGAAACTATATTAAAAATGTCCAAACGTTTTCTGACATGTCTTACAAAATGTATGCTGCATCTATTTATATTTTGTATTTTAAAAACGAATATTTATATGCTCTTCTTGAGCAGTGTAAGCCACTTTCCATGAAATACTTTCCTAGTAGTTGGCATCTTCATTCTCAAATTTGGCCTTGTTAGAAACTTGGCAGTCAACATGGAACCATTTCCTTCTACCAATCTATCAACACTATCAATCATCAAGGACTGTAAACTCTTATTCTAAGAAATTTCTGAAAACCATTCTTTGCTCTCTCTGTACTCTTATTTGTTCTCAGAATCACCCACCCAAGAAAGCACAAATCATAATTTTCTAGACTTCCCAGTATTTTAATTTAGAACTTTTAATTTTACTCTTTATACATGTTTTGAAATGAATTATCAATTAATCCTATGTTGCCTTTATTTACACAGTTCTATGATAAAATCTATACTCCAGGCCGGAGAGATAGCATGGAAGTAAGGCATTTGTCTTGCATTCAAAACAGAAGGACGGTGGCTCGAATCCCGGCATCCCATATGGTCCCCCGAGCCTGCCAGGAGCGATTTTTGAATGTAGAGCCAGGATAACCCATGAGCATTGCCAGGTGTGACCCCCCCCCAAAAAAAAAAACACACACACACACACTCACACTATACTCCATGGACAAGAGATAGAACTTTGATGATTGTCATTTGTCTAAACACAACTCTGCCTTATCTGTATACTAGTACTGAGTCCTTGAACGGAGTTTACTATTCTTACTGCATCCCATAGTCTTGTTCATAGACCAAGAAGACCACGAAACCCTAACTCCTACATCTTCTATGATTTGCCAGTCTCCTAGTATGTTTGGGAATTCAGTTCACATACTAACAATTCCAGGAAAGTTAACGTGACTGCTTCAAATTAACCAGATGCCCATGTCATCTCATCATACCTGTGGTTCCTGCGGATTTGCCTCTCATTCACATAGTGCAGGGGAGGTAAACAGGTGGCTCTCATGAGGCTCCTGGCCAAAATGAATGCGCTCTTTGCATCTTTTCATTATTTTGTATACTGTGGCTCTTTGCCAAGTTTGGATTTTGTTCTGCTGCTTCTGAGGAGGGACCTCTGAGGAGAGATCTCCGAGTCCCCAGGCTGCGTCATCCCGTCCCATCTCTCGGAAACATCAGCACGGGCCAGCAAGCGGGGGACCCGTGTGTCACATCTGGCTGTTAGTTCTTAGTGTGTAGGACGCAGCATACCCTCACCATCACTGCAGGATTTTTACCCTCACTCAAAATGGCAAAATGCAGTATGTGTTTAATAGATTATTGTTAAAATTAGATGCTTTTGTGTGAGCGTTTGTCTGTTCTGGCAGGTGGTGTGGCTCTCTGACTCTCACAATTTAAAATTTTGGCTCTTTATGTCGAACTTGTTGGCCACCCTTGACATAGTGGAAGATGTGTGGTCACAGTTATATGGAAAAGCAGAACATGCAGGGCTCAGTGCAGTGCCTTAGAGAGTCAACTGGAACAATTCTTTATTGAAATGAATGAACTGGATGGATCTGAAGATGAAGCATTTATGAGACATGATCCATAGATTTAATTCTAACCTGGAAAGTAGAAAAACATGATATTATCAATCCACTTTTTAATGTTCCCATGACTACAGAGTCAAATAAAACCTGCGTTCACCTTTCCTCCATACCTGCCACTAATTCTCCTCATATTCCATTACATTTTCTCCGTATTAAATACAATAAACTTTTTTTCTCTTTAGATCATGCAGGTAAAAGAGATGGACACCTCAGTGCAACAAGCAACTTTAAATAAAATAAGTTTAAAAATAAAAGTATCAGTGTGTCAATCTTTCCTGTCATCCTACAAAACTATGAACTAGTTTTTGGACAATAACCAGGTTCTCTATAGAGTGTCCTATTAAAATCATAATAGATTTCTTTAACTTAAAAATAAAAAACAATCTTTGTTTCCATTTTATATCTTTTGTTTTATCTACCCAGTTGATCAGTTGAATTCATCCTCAGGTATATTGATTTCTGCAGACCTTACATTCAAAATAGGAGTCAAAAAAGAAACAGAGATCTAATTTTTACAAAGAGGACTTGTCATGTATGCTTGGAAAAGCAGACAGAAGGCAGATATCTAACAAATGAGCTCAACCTAAAAGCTCTCTTTCTTCTATTGGTGTTAAAATAAAAATTTTCTTTAAAAATGTCTAGTTATTACCTACTGCTACTTGTTCTGTTCTAAATATATGTCATGTCATGCTATGTTTTTCATTTCTCTTTTACCTATTTTATATTATTATTATCATCAATAATATATTAATGATGATCTTCATAGCTGTAATATAAAATAAAATAGTATATATTTTATATGAACAAATTCCTAAGTAATATACTTAATATATATTATCCTCTTAATATTAGTGATACCAATATACATATGAGGCATTTTGACTTGGATTTAAAGAAGGTTTGTGAAAATATAAAAATTTTTCTAAGACGTCATAAGAAATAGAAAATCTCACCCGTCCTCCCGCGCACAGCCTGGGAACTGGGCGAACGCGTTATGAAAACCCCGCCCACCTATGCCAGCCAGGGAAAGCAGCTAGAAGTTCCTCTTTGGGCACCTGAGTTGGGGAAGCCCCGTCCTCCCGCGCACAGCCTGGGAACCGCGCGAACGCTAACGTGTTCACGCAAAGACAGCTTACCAACATATAGGCCATACCAGCTCAGACCCAGCAACAAAACCTTTAATAATAAATAGCCCATAAAATTGGAAGCAAACCACCAAACAAGTCAGAAACACCTGGTTAGATAACCAGACTGGTGACAAAAATGAGCTACAACAAGAATTGCAAGAAATATGGTTAAACCAAGGAAGACCCTAATATCCGCAGAAGTAGAAAGAAACCCAAAAACGTTTCCAAGTCCACCAAAACGAACAGACCCAAGAGAGGAAGATTTAAAAACAGCCATGAGAAAACAAATGCAAATCATGGTAAATGAAATGAAAGAAGCACTAGTCAGTGAATACCAGAAAACCATGGATGAAAAAATCAACCAACTTAGAGAAGAAATGCTACAGAATATGAGAGACTCCATACAAAGGAATTTAAAGA
>PVKC010012793.1:12964-23540 GCA_004027635.1 Crocidura indochinensis
GAAAGAAGCTGAGGTGCAATTCCAGGAAGTGAAAAGAGTTCCCAATAAAATAGACCCTAGTAAAACAACACCAAAAATATATATAGTAATCCAAATGGCAAAAAGCAAAGAGAAAGATGAACTCTTTAAAGCAATAAGGGAGAAAAAAAACCTCAAGTACAAAGGAAGGGACATAAGAATCAAACCAGATTTCCCATTCGAAATAATTCAAGCAAGAAGACAGTGGAATGACATGTTTAAACGACTGAATGAAAGAAATCTCCAACCTAGGGTCCAATATCCAGCAAAACTCTCATTCATATGGGAAGGATCTGACTGAAAATATTCTCAAATGAAAATGACCTTATAATGTTCGCTCAAACAAAGCCAATCTTAATGAACATACTCCAAGACAAAACACAGAATCCAAATCCCCGATTGTAACAACAACAGCCTACACAACGCAACTACACAACAGCCCTCTCTGCCAATAATCTCCCTAAATGTCAATGGTCTAAACTCTCCCATTAAAAGACATCTACTAGAGAACTGGATTAGAAAGCATAAACCGGACTTCTGCTGCTTGCAAGAAACATACCTACAACTGCAGGATAGGCACAGGCTTAGAATAAAAGGGTGGAAATCAATTATTCAGGCCAATGGAAAACAAAAGAGAGCAGGGACAGCCATTCTAATATCAGACCAAATTGCATTCAACATCAAGAAAGTAATCAGAGACATACTGATCAGTGGAACAATAGATCAAGAAGTGCTAACCCTGGTCAATATTTATGCACCTAATGTAGACTCAGCTAAATATGTGAGGCAATTACTCACAAAGCTAGAGAAACACATGAAGGGAAATGTGATAGCAGTAGGAGATTTCAGTACTCCACTATCACCACTGGATAGATCCAGCAGGCAGAAAAATAACAAAATAATAAGAGCCCTAAATGAAAAATTAGAAGAACTAGGGCTAGTAGACTTATATAGGACCCTCCACCCACCAAAATCAGAATACAAATTCTTCTCAAACCCACATGGAACCTTCTCCAGAATAGACCATGCCTTAGGATATAAATCTAACTTACATAAAACTACAAGTGTAAGGATCATCAGAAGCACCCTATCAGACCACTATGCAATAGAGGTCAAAGTTGACTGTAAGAAGAAGCAATGGAGAAAATCAAACACCTGGAGATTAAACAACATGCTACTCAAAAACAGCTGGATCAAAGAGCAACTCAAGGAAGAAATAAAAAGATTCCTTGAGACAAACGATAATGAAGAAACGACCTGCCAAAATCTGTGGGACACAGCAAAAGCAGTAATCAGGGGGAAACTCATAGCAATACAAGCTTATGTCAGAAAAGAGGAAAATGACAAAATCAACAATTTAAAGGATCACCTTAAGGAACTGGAACAACTGCAGCAAAGAAATCCAACCACAACCAGAGGTCAAGAAATATTAAAACCAGAGCAGAAATAAACAATATAGAAACTAAGAAAACAATACAAAAAATCAATGAGACGAGGAGCTGGTTTTTTGAAAAAATAAACAAGATAGACAAACCATTGTCAAGACTCACCAAAAAAAGAGGGAAAACACCCAAATTAATAGTATCACAAATGAAAGGGGAGAGATTACAACAGAACCCCAAGAAATACAACACATTATGAAGTCATATTATGAACAGCTATACTCAGTTAGGATACAGAACCCAATAGAAATCGACAGATTTTTGGAAAAATACCAGCTACCGAGACTGCAAAAAGGAAGATCTAGAAAACCTAAACAGCCCCATCACTTCAGAGGAAATTGAGGGAAGTAATTAAGAAACTCCCTAAGAACAAAAGTCCAGGTCCAGATGGTTTTACAGGTGAATTCTATCAAACATTCAGAGATGACGTACTACCATTGATCCACAGGCTCTTCCAATCCATTGAAAAGACAGGAACCCTCCCCAACTCCTTTTATGAGGTTATTATCACACTCATTCACAAAGATGGCAAAGACAACATCAAGAAAGAAAACTACAGACCAATCTCACTAATGAATATGGATGCAAAATTTCTCAACAAAATCTTAGCAAACCGAATCCAGCACTACATCAGAAAGATTATACACCATGACCAAGTGGGTTTCATCCCAGGGATGCAAGGCTGGTTCAACATACGTAAATCAATCAACATCATACACCACATTAAGAACAAGAAAAACAAAAACCACATGATCATATCAATTGATGCAGAGAAGGCGTTTGACAAAATACAACACCCATTCATGCTGAAAAGTCAGCAAAATAGGGTTGGAAGGAACCTTCCTCAAGATAGTTACAGCTATCTATGAAAAGTCCACAGCCAACATTATCCTCAATGGCGAAAAATTGAAAGCATTTTCACTAAGGTCAGGAACTAGACAAGATTGTCCACTCTCTCCTCTCTTATTCAATATAGTCTTAGAAGTCCTAGCAATATCAATCCAACAAGAGAAGGGAATTAAAGGAATTCGAATTGGGAAAGAGGAACTCAAATTATCCCTTTTTGCTGATGATATGATGATATACAT
Organism: Crocidura indochinensis; assembly: GCA_004027635.1. Taxonomy (NCBI): domain Eukaryota; kingdom Metazoa; phylum Chordata; class Mammalia; order Eulipotyphla; family Soricidae; genus Crocidura; species Crocidura indochinensis. The sequence goes on from PVKC010012793.1 coordinate 15,513, forward strand.
TGAAAACCCCAAAGAGACCACAGCAAAACTCCTAGAAACAATTAACCAATACAGCAAAGTGGCTGGCTACAAAGTCAATACACAAAAGACAGTAGCATTTCTCTATACAAATAATGACGTAGAGGAGAGAGAGATTAAGAATTCAACCCCATTTAAAATAGTAACAAAAAACATTAAGTACCTAGGAATCAATCTTACAAGGGAAGTGAAAGACTTACACCAGGGAAACTTCAAAACACTTCAGAAAGAAATTGAAGAGGACCTAAGGAAATGGAAGAACATCCCATGCTCATGGGTAGGTAGAATCAACATAGTCAAAATGACTATCCTACCCAAACTCCTATATAGATTTAATGCAATCCCCATTCAAATTCAGACATCATTCTTTAAAGACTTAGAACAAACAATCATAAAATTTATCTGGAACAACAAAACACCCAGGATAGCCAAACACATACTAAAAAACAAAAACCTGGGGGGCATCTCGCTACCTAACCTGAAGCTATACTATAAAGCCATAGTGATCAAAACAGCGTGGTACTGGTACCAGGACGGAGCCTCAGACCTGTGGGTTAGAACAGAATTTCCAGACATAAACCCCCAGGTATACAGTCAACTAATATTTGACAAAAGAGCCAAGAACTTTAAATGGGATAAAGAAACTCTCTTCAACAAATGGTGCTGATACAACTGGAGAACCACCTGTAAGAAATTGAAAATTGACCCATACCTCACCCCATATACAAAAGTAACTCAAGATGGATTAAAGACCTGGAAATCAGACCCGAATCTATAAAATTTATTGAGAAAAAATAGGCAGAACACTCGAAGACCTATATATTAAAAAAGTATTTGATGATAGATTGCCAATGGCAAGAACAGTAGCATCAAACATAAACAAATGGGACTACACCAAACTAAAAGCTTCTGCATGGCAAAAGATACCATACTTAACACAAGAAGACAGTTAACTGAATGAGAAAAATTTTTTATCAACTTGTTGGATAAAGGGCTGATACCCAGAATATACAAAGCAATCAGAAATATGAGCTCCACAAAAAACAAAACCATAGAAAAATGGGGAGATGAAATGAATAGACACTTCTCCAAAGAAGATCAAAAGATGGCCAACAAACACATGAAAACATGTTCACCTTCACTCATCATTAGGGAAATCCAAATCAAGACAACAATGAGGTACTACCTCACACCAGTGAGGATGGCTCACATCAATAATAATGGGAATAATTTATGTTGGCCGGGATGCGGCATGAAAGGCACTTTCATTCACTGTTGGTGGGAATGCCCCCTAGTCCGACCACTATGGAGAACAGTCTGGAGAGTGCTTAAGGAACTCAGAATCGAGCTGCCATTTGACCCAGTAATTGCCCTCCTAGGTATCTACCCCCAAGACGAAAGGTCATACATCCCAAAATATGTGTGCACCCCAATATTTATCACAGCACTCAGCATAATAGCCAAGTCTTGGAACCAACCTCGATGTCCAACAACAGATGAGTGGATCATTAAGATGTGGTATCTATACACAATGGAATACTACATGGCAGTCAGAAATGATGCAATCACAGACTTTGCAGCAACATGGATGGACCTAGAACATATTATCTTAAACGAAGCAAGCCAGAAGATGAAAGATAAACACAGAATGGTAGCACTATTCTGAAACACCTAGAAACGACACCATATATACAACGAATATTCAAAGATCAAATAATAGGATCAAACAGAGTAGAAACTCCAAACACTAACATTACACGTATTATGGGGAGTAACGCCCAAAACACAAGAAAGAGGAACAACATACACTCCTAACCACACATTATACCATAAAGAACTCAGCAACAGGAGCTGGAGAAGTGGCACTAGATGTAAGGGCCTGCTCTGCAAATGCTACCCAAGGAAGAAAAATGGTTTGATCCCCCAGCACCCCACATGGCCCCCCAAGCCAGGGGTGATTCCTGAGTGTGTAACCAGGAGTAATTCCTGAGCAACAAACGGAGGTGGCCTGAAAAACAAAAAACAAAAAAAAAAAAAAAAGAAATCAGCAACAGCAGAAACAACAGCGTAGAGAGAACAGGTACGTAATCAACCTCTTACCACAAAGGTCTGTAATAATCCCTTAGGGACCCTATACAAGATTACAGGTAAAGAATACCATGGGAAAAAATTGAATCCAAGGGAAGCGCTCCAAAATAATAGGTGTTAATACCTTAAGCTTACTATATTTAACCTCTCAGCTTTTCAGTCCACAGGCTTTCTTGGATATAAAGGGTGGACAACCTAAGATGATGCCTCAGAGCTAAGCTTCACGAGATACCATATCAAGGTTACATAATGAAATCATCTCGATAAAACACTTTAACATACCCTTTTTCTTTAGGTTATATCTTCTTTTAGGGCCTGAAACATGTGACCAGTCAGACCACCGTAGCAGCAACTGTGACATACAGTCCTATACTACGGGACCTTCTCATAGAACAAATCCAAGAAAAATAACAGGCCCACGCCCTTCTCTCCTCTCTTCTCACTTCTCTCTCTCTCTCCTTTTTTCTCTTTTTCCTTCTCTTTTCCTAGTAAACCTTATTTTCTCTTTTTTTCTTTTCTGCCTCTTCCATATACTTTCCTCTTCCCACCTTCTAGGAATCTGACTATCCATTCACCCCTCAATCCCACCCAGATTCTTCATCTTACTAAAACTCTTCACCCCCAGTTTTAACATACTAGGCATCAAGACTGACTTCCTACCCGAACGAACTGGTACCCAGCACCCAAGCGGAGGGACACCCACCCAAACCCACACCTTGTCCCCAGCTGGAAAAGACAACCAACACCCCCGCTGACTCAAGCTGTGTGGCCCTCCCTACCAACCCTTCCTAAAGTGGACTATTGCTGAATACTGGACTTAGCCCTAAAGGTTTTCCAATGCAATAACTTTACTTGCATTGGGAGAACTCTCCTCCCTACCAACCCTTTCTAAAGTGGACTATTACTGGATACTGGACTTAGCCCTAAAGGTCTCCCAATGCAAGAACTCTACCCAAGACTCCCCTGCCACAAATGTTTTTCCAATCTCAAGAAGGGCAGGGTATGCGATGAAAAGGTGTCTGGAAACCCACACCCCACAAGAGAATCTCAAAAGACAATGGGAAAGGGGCCCGGGAGATAGCATGGAGGTAAGGTGTTTGCCTTTCATGCAAAAGGTCATCGGTTCGAATCCCGGTGCCCCATATGGTCCCCTGTGCCTGCCAGGAGCAATTTCTGAGCATGGAGCCAGGAGTAACCCCTGAGCACTGCCGGGTGTGACCCAAAAACCAAAAAAAAAAAAAAAAGACAATGGGAAAGCCTATACTTTTATCATAAGTATAGGACTGGTATAATACTACCTCTTTATTTTTCATTCTAATTCTTTATTTTTTACTTCAGTTTTTTAAATCATTTTTCAAACACATGTGAGCAAATATATTTTATTTATATTCTTATCTTTTCTAGACATGTGACTTGTCTCTCTGATCTTCTTTTTCCTCCCCCAAATACACCAACAATATAATGAAGCACCATCTCCTTGCAAAGGCACACTAAAAAAAGGGGAAACCACATGTATGTAAACAAGCTCTTATCTACTAGGGATAAGAACTCATACTTATTTACAATACATGGGGAAATCCCACCTTGAAAATATGTCATGTGAACCTATCTTAGACCCCAGGAGATTAGACACCGACCGTTCACCCTAGAATCCTGAATCCCAGACATAGAAATGATACAGTTCAGCACAAAAGCTACAGGAACCAAATTCTATCCCGGACAGCCTGAATACTGCTCAAACACCAACATGTGCCAGTTCGACTTTGTTACATATGGACATAATAACAGGGTATGGGGGGCCGGGAGGTGGCGCTGGAGGTAAAGTGCCTGCCTTACCTGTGCTAGCCTTGAAGGAACCGAGGTTCGATCCCCTGGTGCCCCAAATGGTCCCCCAGGCCAGGGGCGACTTCTGAGCGCATAGCCAGGAGTAACCCCTGAGCATCACTGGGTGGGCCCCTCCCCCCAAAAAAGAGAAGAACAGGGTACCTTACCAACTAAGGATAAGACAAAGGCAGAAGACCGGTCACACTTTGGGCTGTGCAAAAGCCAAGAACATGATCTACAGAAGACTGGCTGATAGAACCACGGTGGGGCAGTATGGAATCTGGGACTAGCAGGAAAGCCCTAGTCTAGGGTTTGTCCTATGACCTGCACAACAACCATGATCGCTAATTTCAGAAACTGGACTGAGACGATTGCAACTGAACGGGTCTTCAGGAAACATAACAAAAGACGATATCCCAGGCTCCACCAAGGATCAACGCAAGGCCCAAGACCACCAACCGCAAAAGTCAGATGAAAATGATGCTGAGGAAACACAACTTTTGAAATCACGAACAAAGACTTCATCGTAAGTTCTAATCCTTAACCTGTGCAGAGACTGAGACCTCTAGATACAAAGGTCTGATATCATTGTCCAGATCAGAGCAGAAGTCTTCCACACAACATGAAAACATCAAGGAGAGAGTAAATGAACTTGAAAGGAGTCTACAGATGATCCCATGATGCTATATTCCAAGGGGGAAGAAACCATGTATCTCTTAGGCCAAGGGGATTCCCTTCTTGAACGACCCCAATTTTTAGTGTGTCTATGCAGAAGGAAAAAAGGAAAGAAAAAGGAAGGGACGGAGAGATAGTATGGAGGTAAGGCATTTGCCTTTCATGCAGAAGGATATCGGTTTGAATACCTATGTTCCACTTGGTCCCCTGGCATGTCAGGAGCAACTTCTGAGCATGGACCCAGGACTAACCCCCTGAACACTACCCGGTAGATCCCAAAAACCACAAAAGAGAGAGAGACAAGAAGCTCAAAACAATTTTATTTCTCTTCTTTCTTCCTTTTTTCTTTTTTTTAATTTATTTTTCTTATTACTATTTTATTTTTCTCTTATCTAGTTTTTGTTGACCATCTTATTTTGGTGTAGATATATAAGTAGTAGTCCACTATTTTACTTATGTATTTACTTTTTCTTTCTTCTATTCTCTTTGATTTTTATTTTATTTTTTTTTTGCGCTCCATCATGTCTTTTATCTCAAGACCATGGCAATTATGTGGGGCATATCTTTATCGCTGCAGTGCTCACTAGATGTCTTATTTGATATGATTTGTAAAATGTTGTGGCGTTTCACCTTTTCTTTTCCCCTTCTCTCAAACCGAGGATGAGAGCTGCTAGAAGGACTCTGCCCATTGTAGACATACTTAATTTTTACCCCATTCTATTACTGTACTCTTCCCCTAACAAAATAACAAAACTCAAACTATCTAATCCTGCCTCCCAATTAGAGGGAGAAGCAATGGAGACACCAAGCCCAATCAGATATAAGATCACTAAGTAATAAACCAGAAACAGAGAGGGGTCACTCAATCTAGAAGACCCTGGGGAGAGGGTGGAGGATATGGGAGGCAGAATGGGAACGGAGGTGGAGGGAGGACTACTCTGTGATGGGAATTCCCCTGATTCAATGTTTATTTATAACTGGAATAATACTGTGAATGACATGTAAACCACTATGATTGTAATAAAAATAATAATAAAAAAAGAAATAGAAAATCTCAACAATCTTGTACAAGTCATTACCTTTATGAAAAATAGATATAAAATACATATGAAAAATACAGGAACTTCTGTAGCTGGTTTTTATTTCTATTTTCAATGAGTAGGTACTATAAAGTGCATAATCATTACTAATTTGTTCAATATTTCTACAATTCAAAATATTTTGAATAGACTTTAAGTCTTAGGTTCTATTTTAATAAAAATGAACATGTTTGGAAATAAGTTTGAAACAAAAATAATGCACTCTTTAAATACTTTTAGAGGACTTTTAGTAAACCAATCAAGAGTTTTTTTTTTTTTGTTTTCTTGTTTTTTTTTTTTTTTGTTTGTTTTTGCTTTTGGGCCACACCCAGTGACACTCAGGGTTTACTCCTGGCTATGTGCTCAGAAGTCGCCCCTGGCTGGCCTGGGGGACCATATGGGGCACGGGGGATCGAACCACAGTCCGTCCAAGGCTAGCGTGGTAAGGCAGGCACCTTACCTTCAGCGCCACCGCCCGGCCCCACCAATCAAGAGTTTTAACAGAATTTGACACATAGCAAATATTACATTAATTTCCATAGTAATTAATGGATGCATGTTATATACTATTGTGCTAGTACTTTTGACCCATGGAAAATAAAAATCCAAAAAGATTACTTTTTAACCATAAAGAAAGTCCTAAAAGTTCAGCCTAGAGTATGATACAATATGATTACTTGAATGGAGACTTTAAAATGCTACAGATTAAAAAAAAAATGTGCCATTCATTGGATCAAGAGAGCATGTCACCGAGTGTACAAGAGACCCTGGAATAATCTCCTTAAGGCACAAATTAGCTTCAAAAGAATTAAAAGGTGCATGTGTTACTCATAAAACCAGGAAAAGCCTAACATGAGCAGCTATGCTTCATTCAGGGCATCTATTTTAGCACTTCCAGAGGTATCCTGGGAACACATCAGAGGCAAGTGAAGAATCATTCACTTTGACCTGTGCATTAGAAGGTCACCAACAGCCTTCATGTGAAAGTTGTCTTGAGAAAGGGAGATTAGCAACCAACGAGAAGTTATAATAGGTATAGATAGGGTATAGTACAGGAAAGAGACTTAAACATAAATAGGTCCACAGTTATTTAACCAGATGAAGAAATTAAGAGAAAACATTCAAAAACATTTCAAACATCAAATAACCATTTTCAAACATTCAAAAAATCATGAATAGGATCACAGAAATATAAGAAAATCACATGGGATCACAAGATTTCAGTATGATTTCACACACCAACATGTAGTTTATAAGAAATAGAAGCAGTTAGCCAGGTTTGCTATGGAATGTTTGAATCACTGAGAAAATAACTGTTGCAGTTATTTTAGTTTTTATTATTTTTCTTCAAATTCTCTCCAGTGAAAGCAAAATTTTATGAGATATTCTGATTCAAAGTTATCAATTGAGAAGACCTATACTGGTTCCTGGCTTTGCACCTTATATGTAAACTCTACAGTAAGCCTGCCATGGATTCCCAAACATAAGCAGAAATCCTGAAGTTCTCAGTTGGTTAGTGACTATGAACTTGAGGTGGGGCCCGGGAGATAGCATGGAGGTAAGGCGTTTGCCTTTCATGCAAAAGGTCATCAGTTCAAATCCTGGTGCCCCATATGGTCCCCCGTGCCTGCCAGGAGCAATCTCTGAGCATGGAGCCAGGAGTAACCCCTGAGCACTGCCGGGTGTGACCCAAAAACAAAAAAAAACAAAACTAAACTAAAAAAGAACTTGAGGCACATTATTAGGTTTTAAAATCTCTCTTTCACTTCAGTTTCTATAGGGTAATGTCAATGGCCTACTAGATACTGTGAAAAAGTGGCTTTGTCTTACAGCTGAGATCTCCAAGTTTAAGGAACACAAATCAGGTACAAGAAACTGTAAATAAGTTCCTTTGTTTCTCACTATTGGGGAATATTATCTTCATTGTCTTGTAAAACTGACCCTATTGGGGGACGGGCAGAAAGATAGCATGGAGGTAGGGCATTTGCCTTGCATTCAGAAGGACTGTGTTTCGAATCCCAGCATCCCATATGGTTCCCCGAGCCTGCCAGGAGCGATTTCTTTTCTTTTTTCTTTTTTTTTTTTTTTTTTTTTTTTTTTTTTTTTTTTTTTTGGTTTTTGGGTCACACCCGGCAGTGCTCAGGGGTTACTCCTGGCTCCATGCTCAGAAATTGCTCCTGGCAGGCACGGGGGACCATATGAGGCACCGGGATTCAAACCGATGACCTTTTGCATGAAAGGCAAACGCCTTACCTCCATGCTATCTCCCGGAGCGATTTCTGAGTGTAAAACCAGGAGTAACTCCTGAGCGCTGCTGGGTGTGACCGAAAAAAACAAAACAAAA
>PVKC010012794.1:0-23434 GCA_004027635.1 Crocidura indochinensis
TTTTTCTTTTTAATGCCCCCCCTTTTTCTTTTTCGGAATTTGGGTCATACCTGGCAGCGCTCAGGGATTAAGCCTGGCCATATGGGACACAAGGATTCGAACCACCATCCTTCTGCATGCAAGGCAAATGCTCTACCTCCATGCTATCTCTCCTACCCCTCCTCTTTTTCTTTCTTTCCCATACCTAGCAAGTTTTGGAAGGAACTTCTCCCAGATCTGTGCTCAGTTTTTATTTCTGATAGTACACAGGGGACCATGTAGTGTTTGAGTCTCAACTGGTATTAAGAACCTTAAACCCTGTACTGTCTTTCCATAAAAGGCTAGCAATTCTAGGGGACAGAGAGATAGGATAGCAGGTAGGGTGCAGGTTGCTTGGCTAGCATGTAGCTACTGGGTTTGATCTCGGGTATCCCATATGGTCATCCAACCCAGCCAGGAGTGATACCTGAGTGAATAGCCAGGAGTAAGCCCTGAATACCACTGTGTTGTGGCCCCCTTCCTTCAAAAAAAAAAATCTGTCAATAATAAAATTATAAAGCATTTTAATAATAAAATTTTCTTTCTCAACTTCCTTGCTTATATTGATGCTGATGCAGAGGCCAGAGGTCAGTCATATCATCCATGGTTTGGTGTTATGATCACACTTATGTACTCACCTAGGATGCATATCGTACTTGCACTGGTGACATATCAGCTATAATGCTTGACCAGAGTAGTACTTTTTTGGTTTTGGTGTTCACTGGGGTTCATGCACAACTTGCTGACGTCCCATTGAAGTCTGGGGGTCCCAGGCACCAGAGCTGCCATATTCCACTGGGCACATGCATCAGCCTGCTGATAGGACTCGTGACATCAAACTTCTGAGGCAGGTGCTTTGATCACTGAGCCAGCTCTGATCCCTTCCTAATTGCTCTGGCAAGGACTTCCATTACGATATTGAACAGTAGTGGTGAGTGGGTCTCCTTGTCTTGTGATCTTTGGCTGTCAGTTTTTCACCACTTAGTAATGTTTTCTGTGAGCTTGTGGTTAATGGCTCTAACTGTTCAGGAAAAGTTCCTCCAACTCCCATGTTATTGACAAAATTTTATCATGAATGGGTGTTGGATTTTGTCAAATACTTTCTTTGTAGCTGCTATCTGAGAATTATTTTTATTTTCCACGTATTGGTATAGGGAATTATATGGCAGTTGATTTGCATAAATGATCCTTACATCTTCAGGATGAACCCCACTTGATCTTTTGGATGTGCTGTTGGATTTGATTTGTTAGTTCATCACATAAATAGGTATATAGTTTTTCCTTTTGGGGGGCAGGCTCTTTCTGCTTTTGGTATCAAGGTCACGTTCATAAAAGCTACTGGGGGGTTTTGTTTCTTTTATTTCCTGAAAGTCGAAAAAGAATTTACATTTTTTCAATAGTAATTAGTCTGTTCAGGTGTTCTGTAACTTCTTGGTTCAACTTTGGGAGGTTATGTAGGAGTCAAAAATGTATCTGTTTTTCTAGATTCCCATGTTCTGTGGCATAAAGATATTCAAAGTAATCTCTGGTGATCCTTTAGATTTCTGTGGTATCTGTTATGATGCTCCTGCTAATTCAGTTTTAGTATTCCTCCCTCCCTCCCTCCCTCCTATTTCTCCCCCCCCCATTTCCCTCCTCCACTTTCCCCCTCATCTTGCAGAAGTTTGTTGATGTTGTTATTTTCAGAGAACTGCCTTTTAGTTTCATTAATCTTTTGGATTGTTTTGGACTCATTCATTCATTTCTGCTCTGAGATTTATTATTTCCTTTTGCCTGCCTTGGACTTCTTTTGTTGGTTCTTTTCTAGTTTCTAAAGCTGCGTAGTTAGGTGTCATTTATTTGGGTTTTTATGAACTCCTTGTTGTCAATTTGTTGAATCAGGTAAATGTTTTTTAGTTTTATTAAACTCTTTAGTTGATTTTTGTTTGAAGACTATGCAGGGTACATATTTTGCTATGTGGTTGAAATAGTCCTATAGTAAAATATATCTAATGCATTGTTTTGACTATGCAGTCTAGAAGAAAGAGGAAAATAATTTATGCAGAGATATGTCAGAGAGTATTTTGGTTTATGAAAATATCGATTCACATACAGTCCCATCTCTTTTACACACACCCCCCAAAAAGCTTTAAAATATATTTATTTTTGAGAGAATGCAGTAAAGACTGTGATCTTTGAGTCGCTCAGACTTGGATTTCCAACTGAGTTCTCTTAGTAGCTGTAGCAGGTGGTTGCTGTTTTTCAGCCTTCTTAGTAGGTCATATATCTGTATAATGGGATAAATGTGAGCAGTTCAAGTATCGAAAGAGCTAATAAAAGTAGAGCATTCAGCCCAGTGACTTGAGAGAGCAAACTTAATTAACGCCTGTGAACTGTTAATGCCTTTTCATTGTAGCATTCTCTTTAGAGTGTTCAGGTGCTGAGTCAGATTGCTCAATGTGAAGCATCTCACTTTATACATAGAACAGAATCACATTGACTTACATAGACACAGGAAAGGCACTACCAGGTAAGATGAGCGGGAGACAGCACTGACACTTGGCTGGTGACCAGGTGTCCCTCTCTCTCCTCTCAGCTCCTCTTAGCTGGCCTTCTTTAGTAGCTGTCCACTCTGGCCTTTGTTCCTCCATATTCTCTTTGCTTCCTTGAGGAACATTCCTACCTTTATGGGTCAAAGGGAGCTGGCACTGGGCTCCAGCATCAGGAAGAGAAAGGAGCTCATTCCCTTTCTTACCTGAGGCTCAAGGTTAGATAGGACTTTCTTTTTTCATCGGTCTAACAAGAAATCGTTTGGCATCTCCAGAGTTCTAGAAATATCTATTACCAAGTGCCTTCCTTATTAAAAAAAAGACATAGCTACATTCTTCTAAATAGGAAAAAAAATTACAATCAGCAGGAATACTGAAATATATAACCTGCTGTGTCAGCAGGCCAGATAAGAGGAAGCATAGCTGCGTCTTTCCTCTCGGTATGACTCAGTTCAGTTCTTGTAAAACATTTTCATTAGGCCCCGCTCACTGTAGAGCTTCGGAATGAGAGGGAATTGTGTAGTCCACCTCTGTCTTGGCCTTTGCTCTCTGTTTTTGCATGCCCCCAGAAAAGTGTGTCTTCTTCATTGTCTTTGTAGATTTCTCTGGGTAGTACTGTTGTCACTTTGGTTTTTTAGTGAAGGAAATTGGCTTATTTGAAACGTTTGTCTTAATCCTCTATGGAAATATCCGTTTACGGGAAGGTTGAGGCAGCTGGTTTGGACTCTTCTCAGAGTCTCTGCTGCAATTGTCGGGAAGGAAACCCCAGGGAAGCCCCTGAGCACCAAGTGCGGAAGAGCATTTGCTGCACAGAAGACAACACTCCAGATGCTTTATCAGGTGCTGTCTCAAGAGCAGAAATAATGGTTTGGAGGCGGAAATGCTGATGTCTCCACTTTCCCAACTTAGCACAAACATCTTCTTTATCTTGGGTGAATTTTGGTGCCACAGAGGCTGCTCCCAGAATCCTTAAATGCAAGTGTGATTGCCTTTTAAAACCCTGACTTTGAAAGCATGGCTTTCGGGAGTTTCCTCAACTTGAATTTTTTTTTAAGAGAGTGGATTTATAGCATCCACTGTCAGCACCGTTTCCCTTTCTGTGGTGGCTTGTTCACCGTTTACTTTGAAGAAACTAGTAAGTAAGAGATGTAAATGGAAACAGATAAATGAACAAATGAGCAAATAAAAAGCTTTCACTTCTTTTTGTCACAGTGAAAAAGCTTGACCATAATATTTTTGTATAGCAGTTATTTGATTACAATTCTAGGAATTGTCCCGGAAATTTTGGAGTGTTTTATTTTATTTTAAATTACACCAGGGCATGGAAGTACCCAAAATGGTGGATTGCAGTTGAATCTTTTGAATCTATTATCATCCCAGTCTTTGGCAGTACTGGCATGAAATATTCTCACTATTGGGCCTTGCCCACCCTCTGACTGTCTGTCCTGGGGGAGGCAAGAAAGTGATTTATAAATTATTTACTTGTCCCCGTGCAGATTTTTTTTTAATGAAACCATTTTTAAGTGTACAGTCTGTGAATATTACATACATTCATATTGTAATATAATATCACCACTGCTCAGCTCTATGACTTTTTCATCTTGTGGGAGTGAAATTCAGTATCCATTAAACACAAACTCTCTATTCCTCTTTCCTTATTCCTTAGCAACCACCATTCTGCTTTTTATGATTTTGACTACTCTAAGTATCCCATATAAAGCGTGACCATATATACTTCTCTTTTTGTTACTAGCTTATTCCAATTAGCATAGTGTCTTCATGGGCATCTATGTTGTCACATGTTGCAGACTTTCTCCTATTTAAGTCTAAATAACACCCCATTGTATTTTAATAACACATTCTTTTTCGTTTATTATCTGTCAGAGGATCCTTAGGTGCCTCCATATTTTAGCCATCATGAGTAATGCTGCTAGGAACACGGGTGTAGATTATTTTTCTCTAAAAGTATTGATTTTTGTTCTTTTGGGTACATACCTAGAATTGCTGAATTGTTTGTTAATTCTACTTAAATTTTTTTGAGAAGCATCTAAATTTGTTTCTTATCAACAGTGCACATATTTTTCAGTTTTCACATTCCTGCCAATACTCAGTGTTTTCTGTATTTTTGGATAACATGAACGTATGAGGTGGTATCATTGCTATTTTAATATGCATTTTCCTACTGGTACACTTGTGCATTTTTCCATCTATCTGTTCACTGGCTATTTCCAGATATCTATACAGATAAGTTTATCATAATCTTTTGCCCACCCAAAATCAACAAGTAGTTTTATAGTGTGAAGAGAAGCACTTTGAAATGGCAAGTAAGAACTTATGCTCTGTATTAGCACCCTTAGCTATCCTGATTTTTCCCTTTGTGTGACCTTATAGAAGTAACTTTCTTTCCCCAGGCTTCCATTTCATCTGTAAATTAGAGAATAGCTGTCTCTTTTATTGAGTTTTAGAATTATATAAGACAATATGGTGAATACTAAGTGTAAGGGGTGGTTTTTGACCTATAGTATGTGTTTAATAAATATGAACTTCTATATTTTTGGAATCATATGCCAGTATTTTATTTTATTTTATTTTATTTTGGGGGAACACATACAGCAGTGCTCATAGATCGCTCTTGGCATACAGGGCAGTGGAGTTGGAGTTGAGGAGTCGGAGGTACTTGGAGTCGGAGTCAGAGTCAGAAGTACAAAAAGTTGAGGAGTCGAAGTTGGAGTGTTTATCTACCCACTTCACAGCCCTTTTATCTACCAGGTCCATAGCCCTGCTGGTATATTCTAGTTCTGTGCTCAGGGATCACTCCCAACAAGGCTTGAGAAACCATCTGGGGAGCCAGGGATTGAACATGTGTCAGTTGCATGCAATGTAAGCACCTGACTTTCTATGCTATCTCTCTGGGCTCCAGCCAGTATTTTAAAATACATTTTCTATTTTGTCTCCCTGCATTAGTATGCATATAATTTGTCCCCTTTTTGAGAGTTTTTCCAGACAGTGCTACATATTATCAGAGTCATTTTGATATTCAGTGAAACAGGATTTACAATTTTTGTGGGTCCTACATAGTACAGTATCAGCATTTTTCTGTGATTCAAACTTAGTAGATAGACACTGTTGAACATCTATGCGGCAGAAAGACTTTATATTATACCATGTCATTCATTCTTAATTTCCTTATAACATATTTATTATTTTCCCCATTTTAGAATGGGGAAATTGAGTCACTGAGAAACTGAATGGACTTGGCCTGAGTTTACACATCTAGCAAATAGTGAGAACAGAACCCAGGTTCTGTCAAAATTCAGGTCCACTGATTATAAGGGCCATTTATTCCCCCGCCCCCCACTTTCTATGACTTCACTATCTCTAAGACTAGACACCCTCCCTCCATCTCTATGCCCAGTAAAGATGAAGGCAATGGGAGACTGAGAGAGATAGCACAAATAGTAAGGCTTTTGTCCTGCCGGTAGCTGTCACTGGTTACATTCTGTGCACTACAGTGTGGTATGTCCACCACCAGAAGTGATCTCTGAGCAAGAGTCAGGAGTTAACTCTGAGCATAGCTAGGTCTGCCCCCCTCCAAAAAAAGGATAAAAAAGATAGATGAAAGCTAGAAATGGCTTTAATTATTGTTATCAATAGTATTATTGTTATTAACTTAGTGGCTGATAGACTAGGCATAATGGGGGTGTGTGTGTTCAGAGCTCTCCTGTTTTGTTTCATTTTCATTTTTGAAACACAGTAAGACTAGCTGCAGTCACCTGAAATAAGTGTTTCTCTAGTGAAAACAAGTTACCGAGGCTCCCCTTCAACCCATTTCTCACATCACTCATTATTCCTATTCTTTACTGATTCATATGTTCAGTGCAAGGAATTGGCCTAAAATTACAGCAAGTAGGAAATAAAATCCTTTGTAGAATGGAAAGGTTGATAGCACAGCAGTATTCTGAGCACAAAGTCCAGAGTAACCCCTGAACCCTACCAATGTGTCCCAAAAACACACACACAGAGAGAGAGAGAGAGAGAGAGAGAGAGAGAGAATTTTTGGGGGGTTTTTGGGCCACACCCAGTGACGCTCAGGGGTTACTCCTGGCTATGCACTCAGAAGTTGCTCCTGGCTTGGGGGACCATATGGGAAACTGGGGGATCGAACCGCGGTCCGTCCTAGGCTAGCGCAGGCAAGGTAGGCACCTTACCTCCAGCGCCACTGCCCGGCCCCAAGAGAATTTCTGAGCGCTTAGCCCTGAGTAACGGAGTAAGCCCTGAGCATCAAACAGGTGTGGCCCAAAAAACAAAAATATTTTTTTATATTAAAGCTTATGTTATTTCTATTTTTTGAGGATAGATTTTTATTTATTTTATCTTATTTATTTTTTTTGGGGGGGGGGGTCACACCCGGCAGTGCTCAGGGGTTCCTCCTGGCTCCATGCTCAGAAATTGCTCCTGGCAGGCACGGGGGACCATATGGGCACCGGGATTCGAACCGATGACCTTTTGCATGAAAGGCAAATGCCTTACTTCCATGCTATCTCCCGGGCCCTGAGGATAGATTTTTAACAGAATAATCTGTAGCATACTTCTGGTATATATACTCCCTGCTGAATCCCCTCGTCCCATTTTTCGCCCTTTCTGTTTTTTTGGTTTTGGTTTGTGTTTGGGGGCCACAGTCAGGACACTAAAAGCTTCACACACAGCCCCCACCCACTCTTGTGGGATCACTCCTGACAGTGTTCAGGTGACCATGAGGTGCCTGAAATGGAACCCTCGACCTCCTGTATAAAAAGCATGTACTACTTACTGCCCAGTGAGTGAGTTCTCTGGCCTTCTTTCCTTTTTTGTCCTCCTCTTCTCTTCTCCCCCACAGCCCCCATTCAAAACACACCTAATGGAATTTGAATATCAAGATTAGGGAACTACTTAATGTATTTCCTGAAGAAAATTGGATTCTTGAGATATTCCCATTTGATTTTTTTGCACTAAAAATTATCTCTAAAGTTTAATTTGCTTTCAGAGGAATTAACATCTTTTAAAATATGCTGCTAAAACAAATTAGATTGAATTTCTATCTATTTCAAAAAGAATGACCAAAAAGGATTTTGAATGAATTTGGGATTTGGAAGTAATTGCCTAATATCCAAGTTCAAGATAAAGACAACATATTTAAAGTTCTCAGAAAAGCTTGTTTGACCAGCACTTGATTTATTCCTAAATCCGAGAAGGTGGGAATCAGTGTTCCTTGTTTGCTGCCTGATCTGTGTCAGTGGAGCCTCCTCTGTTTGCAGCTGAGAGTCCTTGCACTTTATTCCTTTGTTGTTCCATTGTTCCCTTTAGGGTGAGAGAGAATCATTAAGGAGAACATCTTTCCTGAGCAGCTGGAATCAAATTCCAGCTGACTGCAGCACCTGCAAAGATGGCGCCTCTGCCTCTGGGTGGCAAGGTGGGATGCCAGGCCCGAAACCTGTGACAGTGGGCTCCAGAGTGTAGCTCTGTGGCCCGGCCACCCCATTTCTATCCTTCTGTGAGCTTCAGATGGCAGTAATATCAGTGAATGCAGAATGTCTGTTTTAGACTAATTAGAAGGATGATTTGTGAAATGGTGGCTATTTATTTAATTAATCACCAGCACAAAGCCATAAAACCCATATTTTAAAAATCCCTGTTAGTTTGCCATGTGGTTAATAGATTGGGGCACATTAAAAAGTGACACGGTGATGTATTAAAAATCTTCCACCTAAGGTTCTTCAGGAAGGAATGAAGCTGCCCGCTTTCAGATATGGAAAGGCTTCAATGTTTGTAAAGGCCTTTATCATTTCAACAGCATCTTCATTAGGACTTTTCTCCTCTTGGCCAATTAAAAAAAAGTTTGTGGAATATTTGTTGAGAATTTTAATTGAGGCTAATTTTTATCATAGTTTCTCTTAACTATGACGAACTATATTTTTTCATTTAATTATATTTACTAAACATAGCAGCATCTCTTATAATAGGTCATTCGTTTCCATTGTGGGGCATTTAATTAACTGAATGATACAATAGCATTTTTGTTGGCTGCTGTTGTCAGAATTGCATTTTGTTCTACCCTTGCATTATTTTTTGTTTATTTTTTTTTTATTGAATGGGCACTGGGTAATTGCTAGTAGTTGCACATTCTTAGCTCAGGTGAACAATCATTTTGGGGTAATAAGAATAGAGATAGGACTGACTTCAAGGAATGATACTGGCATTGAAAAATAAGAAGAAATGGCTTAGATTAATAAGTGTGAGTGGGTTTCACATAGACAAACTTGGGGTTGATTTCAGTATAGAGGATCTCAAGTGTGTATATCTAGGCCACGTTAAATTTTAATAGTATTGACACTACATTTTTGGTATGTCTGTGATTCTCTTTATCTGAAAAGTTATTTGCTCAGTATCTCTGTGAAACGATCTCCCAAAGTTTTAAGCGCACGTATGAAAATGTGCTGTTCTGGTGGATGCCTCTGAAGACAGTGGCCAGCTCTTTGGATTGTGTTTCTCTGCTGGGTTGTATAATTACCTGCTCTGCTCTGTGAGAAGGGGAGCTGGAATAAAACATGAGTATGTTAATGCAGCCTGGAGCTGATGTGGTGGTGATGATTACAATGCAGATAAAGCATTTCTCATAACTGCCGTTGCCTACTGGAGCCTTCGAAACATCTGGACCTTTAATTGAAAAATAGTGTGGTGCTGTGCAAGGCAGACATGCTAAGTGAAGTCACTAATTTAGAATACAAAAATATAATTGATAAAGTGTTTTATTTACATTGTTTTTAAATATTCATACTTTGTTATGCTTTGTATAACAGGGAATTAGTGGGTTAAATTTTCATGAACGCAGACAGTTTAAATGAGATAAATTAAGTGAAAAGACGTTAATGGAATTTCACACTGGAGCCAGAAAAGCAGTGCTCTCCTGAAGGGTGTGTGCTTTTGCATCTAGTGGGGCATTGCAGGAAGCAAATAGATTAGGCTCATTCTTTGGATTTTGAGCATTAGTGGAACTAGCCATCGATTGATAACAGCAGCCTTGTGTTTTAGTCTTTTTTTTTTTTTTTTGCAATCATAATATTATTTAGTTAAAAAAATAAAAATGTTTCTTGGCATAATGGTAAATGGCTTTAATGGGGACATTATCGCCTAATAAACCAAAGCCTTCCCCACCTCTCCAGGGCAGGTTATCAGAGCCTGCCCAGGAGAGCAGAAGCATTGGTGAAGGGCGTGCAATTAACCTTTGTCCTGCATTCGCAGCAGGGGAACTGACCTAGCAGCCTTCCGAGGAAATCCAATTTAATTGAAAATGAATTTGAAAAGACAAATTAGCCATATCTATTTTAATAAGATAAAATCCCGACTCTCCCTGTGTCTGGTTTAGTTAGGACCCCAGAGGAGATTGGACTGAGACTCAGGCTGAACAGGAGGCAAGTAATGCCAGGGGGGTTGCGGCAAAACCCCAGAGAACCTGGACCCGAGTGACTTGTCAGTTCTCTTGGAGAGAGCAGGTCCTGAGCTGCCTGGAATTCTCTGCTGGGAGTTGCAACCTGAGACGAGCCTTTGTCTCTTCAGACTTTTTGCTTGTGTTGGAGCTTGATGCCATGTTGATAGCAGAGGCCGCTTGTACATCTCTCCAAGGACCAAATTGTTATTTTCCACCTTTGTCATTATCAGAGCACATTTGGGTACCGCCACCTGAGTAGCCACATTTAGCAACAAATACACCTCACCATTATTGAGGAGACTCTTGATCCAGGAGGGAGGAATCTCTGGGGCCTGCGAGTTGGTGCTTGACCACTATCGAAAACAGAGGCAGACTTCTGCCAGCTCTCCGGAGTTCCTCTGTGTTTTTATCTCCAAAACGTAGCGATGATTTACTGTGTACCTAACAGCACGGAAATCTGGAGCAGTTTCTGCCTGTATACAGGACTAACCACTCCTGGTGGCACTTAGTCCATGTCCTTCATCAGTAGTGGCAGGAGCAACTCTGACTTTCCCCGTGTGTCTCAACCAGAAGGCCTACTCCACTCCCACTCAGGACCCTCCAGTGTGAAATAGTGTCTGCAGCGTGAATTCTTCTCCTCTGCCACTTGGGCCTTTCTGAGATGCCCAGACCTACTGATGGGTTCTCCAGGCTGGGATTCATTCAACAGGGACAGGAGTTCAGAAGAGACCTGGGGAAGACTCTGGGTCCCCTCAAGTTGAAGGCACGGAGCACCTGCTTAGCGAACTTTTCTTTTCGGGGGGCGGGGAGGGGGTTGGGTCACATCCAGCAGCGCTCAGGGGTTACTCCTGGCTCTGTGCTCAGAAATCACTCCAAGCAGGCTCGGGGGACCCTATAGGATGCCAGGATTTGAACCACCATCCTTCTGCATGCAAGGCAAACTCCCTACCTCCATGCTATCTCTCCAGTCCACTTAGCGAACTTTTTCATGAGCACTGAGAAACGTTCCTAGAAATGTGGAGCTTATTAAATGAGATAATGTATGAACAGTTGGGACCCCAGTAGGTGCCCCATAAAGGACAGCCAGCAACTGTGACGTGCTAGTTGCCCAGAGAGCAAATTGTGATCACAAAGGACTGTGTACCGACAAGGATCTGCTCTTAGTGCCCGGTCTTGTGCTGTCATCTCTGTTGCTGGCTGACTTGCAGTGCTGGGCTCAGTACTGAATTGAACAGGCATCTTTGTTCTTTTCTTTAACTATCTCAAAAATTAAACATTTTTTATCTAGTGGATCCTTGTGGTAGCCTTTCATTTTACTGTTTTCTCTTTCATTGGATCTGGGAGGAAGGCAGGATAAATAAATGCATGATAGACTTTTTAGACTGCTTCTCAACTGAAAATTTGTATATGTAGAGAATCTTCTCAATAGCTAGTCTGATTCTAGATAATTATTTTGCTTTTCTTTATCTTGCTGCTTTTTTTATATTTAAACACATTTTTAAGCTGTTGAACAGTTTCTCAATTCACGCTTTGCAACTGTATTGTTTTTATTATGTGGGAAAAATGTATTTTCTGCTGCAGACAAGCATCTTTCTCTGTCACTGGAGGTTCTTTGTGTAGCCTTATGCTTTCCTGAATAATACCGATTTCAGTTATTTCACGTGTACATTTTGAGGATGAAAGTGCATGTTGTAATTGGAGAAATGTACAGCTATTTATTTCCATTTTGTCTGATGTTTTTACATTGTTTGCTAGAAGGTGCGTCAGGGACTTGAATTAATTATAATTACTGAAGAGACACATACTGACTGAACAAATAAAGTAGTGAGCCTATTTGTGCCAAGACCCTCTAATGAAATTCTAACTTTGGTTAGGCTAAATGTGCATGAAAGATTAATTTTGAGAGGGTTTTATGCTTTAGCACATAGTGATTTAGTAAAATTTTTGAATGATAATAATTTAGAAACATTGTTAAAATAATAAAACCTGCTAATAGAAATGTATGGATTTTTTTATAAAAACTTCAAAATTTAGGGCATAGTATCATTTTGACAGTATGTATGCTTTTTTAATGTGGTGAAATTTAATCAGCTGAATGGATGCTCTGCAAGAAATGAATATGATATATGCGCCTGAATTATTTCTTTCAATATTTTTATAATTTTATATTCTCAAAATGTTTCATTATTGCTGCAATTAAATTGTCCTTGGGATAGTGAGAGGGCTGTACCAAATTTTCTATATAATTTAGGGAGGATAATAATGGGTGTACTGTAACCTTTTCTACAGATACATCATCTAGTAATGGGGCCAAATATGCATTCTCCATTGAGTTTTAATTTTAAAAGTTGATATTAAATCTTAAAAAGACTCATTATATTATGATAATTGATAGTGTTTAAAACATGTAACTCTTCTTTATGGTTTTAAAAAAACCTATTTTACTTTTAAAGCATATTGATTTTATTATATAAATGATTTAATAATAAAGACATTTCTAAACTTACCCTAGGTGATGGGGGCTTAGTTCATGCAAATTGCCTTTCTCTGATATTATCATTATTATGGAAGCCATTGTTTGTATAATTAAATGCAAAGCGCTGTGTAACTTGAATGATCAAAGGAATCCCACAATGGTAGTGAAAATTCAAAATGGACTCTTTATGTTCTATTATATTTTAAGATGGCTAGACTGTACCTGTGTGAACGCACCTTCTGGCGCATAGTGAGGCTGGACGAAAAGAAAGTGCCACGATTATTTTCCTAATAAGAGAGCAAGAGAGAGACTTTTATCTATAGCTTCAACTTCATGTTTGCTTATTGTGTCCAAAGATATGCCTGGTCTGAGCAACGGAGTAAGTAGTAAAAAATAATGAGGAACGGCTAATATTCATGTTACACTTTGCAGCTTACAGAGTATTTTACCACATGTATTTTTGGTTTTATGTGTCCTTCCCATTTTTCGAGGTGGAAAGTCTCTTCTGTATTTTATAGTCAAGGAAATTAACTTTCAGAGAGATTAAGGGCTTGCTCAAGGTATCACAGCTGAAGGCTGAGACGATTCACACCAGTTTTGCAGGCAGCAAATAGAGCAAATATAACACGTGGCACATGATGAAAATTGACAGCACCGGAACCTTCTTATGAATCTAGGACTTTGAGAACAATGCTGGTTAATGATAGGTTATAGGTAGGCTTTTATTTTTATTCCTCTACATTTGTATATATTTCTTACCTATATTTCAGTACAATGATTGCTGTTTTTTTTTTTTCCCCAGTGGTCATCTTGAGACAAAAGACTTACTTGAGGCTATCCCTCAAACTTCATTTGATAAAAAAAAAAAAAATAGATTAAGTCCATAGCTCTATTCATTTTGTTATTTTAAAAAATAGAAGAGCGTCCTGCCAGAGCAACAAATTATATAGGTTATATAAATATATATTTATATAATATAAATTATATATTCATCTTCAAGCAGAGAAAACCTTTTCGGAAAGCAACAACCTTTTTTCCGATTTTGAATCCAGAACCCTAGACTTAGATTTACCCCTGATGCTATTGAAAGAAAAATGCAGAAACCACTAACCTGATGAAAATGGTTTCTATACCAAGTCATATTCCCTTTTTTGGGGGGATGGGGGTTGTTCACACCCGGCAGTGCTCAGGAGTTACTCCTGGCTCTGCTCTCAGAAGGCTCGGGACCATATGGGATGCTGGGATTTGAACCACCGTCTGTCCTGGACCAGCTGCTTGCAAGGCAAATGCCCTACCGCTGTGCTATTGCTCTGGCCCTCACGTCATATTCTTAAAATACTGTCTCATTCTATGCTGCTTAGTGTCTCAGTTATTTTGTTTGAGGTATTCAGCTCTATGGAGAGGAAGATGTCCATGAAAGTGGAGGTGGATTGTTTGCTTCCTGAGGGCTAGAACTGAGATCAGAGGGGAAAGTAAGCAGAGATCACACATCAATGGAAAAAAACACATTTGATCATTAAAAAAAGTTTTATTTTAAAAAGTCAAAACTTGGGCCAGGCAGTGGCGCTGAAGGTAAGGTGCCTGCGCTAACCTAGGATGGACCTCGGTTCGATCCCCCGGTTCCCCATATGGTCCCCCATGCCTGCCAGGAGCGACTTCTGAGCGAATAGCCAGGAGTAACCCCTGAGCGTCACTGGGTGTGGCCCAAAAACCAAAAAAAAAAAAAAAAAAAAAAGTCAAAAGAGAGAGTGTGTGTGTGTGTGTGTGTGTGTGTGTGTTTGTTTGGTTTTTGGGTCACAACCCGGCAGCGCTCAGATGTTACTCCTGGCTCTATGCTCAGAAATCGCCCCTGGCAGGCACAGGGGATCATATGCAATGCCAGGATTCAAACTGCCATCTTTCTGCATGAAAGGCAAACAGCTTACCTCCATTCTATCTCTCCAGCCCCCCAAAAAGTTTGAGTTTTTTATAGAGGACTTACAATATTGTTTTTTTGTTTGTTTGTTTTTTTGGTTTTTGGGCCACACCCGGTGACGCTCAGGGGTTACTCCTGGCTATTCGCTCAGAAGTCGCTCCTGGCAGGCACGGGGGACCATATGGGGAACCAGGGGATGGAACCGCGGTCCGTCCTAGGTTAGCGCAGGCACCTTACCTCCAGCGCCACCGCCCGGCCCCCGGACTTACAATATTATTAATCATACTTTTTATAGAGACATCATTCCAACTCCATACCCAGCAGCTAAGTGCCCACTTTCCTCCACCAGTTGTCAAGGACTTTCCATCCCCAACCTTCGTTTAAGCTTAATTCTATAGAAAAAAATCTTAGGCACTGATGACTTTGACCATTTGTTGCTTCTTTATTATATGTTTGTTGTTATTGTTTTTTTTATACCTTACCCCCTGTTGTTATTTTTGTTTGTTTTAAATCTTTTATTTGGGATCACTCTGCTCTTTTTAATTATGGAGGTGATAAAAATAGAAGTTTTTCCAAAAATTCTTGTATTTGTCTGTATGCAAGTTAAAAATTAATACTATGAATAATTTTGTGCCAATACATTTTAAGATTTTGCATGAAATAAATACTACAAATGTAAAATTTAGTGAAGAGTGCCAAGGAAAATATAAGAGGAGAAAGTAAATAGGCTTAGAGGAACATATAAGCATGTTTTATTCTAAAAAAAAGACTTTGTTAGAAAATTTTATAGATACTGTTTAAGTATCTGCATTAATAAATAAAGAATTGTAATACAAGTCTATGGATATTGAAAAATACCTGATTAGATTGATAACGTTGAATGAATATAAATGAAATGTTAATTTGTTTTTGTGAATGCATACAATCCC
This sequence comes from Crocidura indochinensis, assembly GCA_004027635.1. Taxonomy (NCBI): domain Eukaryota; kingdom Metazoa; phylum Chordata; class Mammalia; order Eulipotyphla; family Soricidae; genus Crocidura; species Crocidura indochinensis. Next base: position 15,332 of record PVKC010012794.1, read on the forward strand.
TTTGGATAGGGATAAACAAACCCTTTTTAGTCCAGAGATATAATACAGTTGTTAGGGTTCTTTCCTTAGCTACAACTGATCTGGGTTTAGTCCTCAGCACCTCCTCCTGTGGTCCCTTGAGTTTACCAGGAATAAGCCCCAAGTACTGCTAAGCGTGACCCACCCCTCAAAAAAAAAAAGCACCTTTCTTCTTTGTTTCTTCTTTTTATTATTTTTTTTTCTCGAAAATATGGCTCTTTTTCTAGTAGAGGGCAACAGTGGCTCCTTGAGTGAACGCCATACTCGATGCCAAGTTGAGGAATTGGCCTTGCCTTTTAAAGAAGTTCCTTTGATTCTCTGTGCAAGATTGATTTCAAGGCAATGAATACCCTAAGTTTTTACTCGTCCCTGAAACTCTGTATGTCCCTTCAAATGTGAATGATCATCTATTTGAATAGAACTGTTCTTGGTGAGGTGTTCATTAGGTTTTTATACTACATCCCTCCATTCTCTTCTTTCTTGTACAGTTTTATTTGACAAATCTACTGTAACTCTTAGGGGCTCTCCTTTGTATGTCAGTTCCTTTTTTGATAATGTTGCTTTCAGATTCTGCCTCTTTGTCTTTTGTGTTCTGAGCACAGAGTGTCTTCAAGTCTTCCTATTGGAACTTGTTTTTGCTGGGACCCTTTGGGCCTCTTGTGTATAGTAGCCTCTATTTCTTAACCTTGAGGAATTTTTGTCTAGGATTTCTTTATTATTTTTCCATCAAATTTGCTTTCCTGTGCTTCAGGGACTTCGATAATTCTTGTTGTTTCTTTTGTACTCATCCTATAGTTCTCTGATGTGCTGCTCGTTTCTTTTCATACTTTCTTCATTGATCTTTTCCTCAGCTACTGTTTGTTACTCTGCTGTTCAGTTCTTCTGTAGAGTTTTTTAGATCACCTATCATACTCTTCATTTTTGTTTACAATTTTCTCATTTCTGCTCTCATACTTTCTTGTACTTTGCCTGCTACCTATGTCATCATTTTGAGCTCATTAAACAGCCTCACAGTGAATTCACGAAAGTCATTGGGGATTGACTGGCCTGTTTGGTGTTGGTTGAGTCTGTATTTTCTTTCTTTCTTTTTTTTTTTTTTTTGTTTTTGGATCATACCCGGCAGTGCTCAGGGGTTCCTCCTGGCAGGCAGGGGGGACCATATGGGACACCGGGATTCGAACCGATGACCTTCTGCATGAAAGGCAAACTTTGCCTTACCTCCATGCTATCTCCCGGGCCCTGGGTCTGTATTTTCACTTATGAATTTCAATGGCTTCTACTCACCCTCTCCTTTGAGTTCCTGGAGCCAACTACTGTGTTGAGGGTGAGTCTCTTGTAGTTAGCCTCCTTGTGAGACTGAGAAATTCATCTGGGAACCACTCTTTTCCTTCCCTGTCCATCTTCACTCAGTGATAGGAGGTGTTAACTGTGAACACTGACATTCAGTAAATAATAATAACAATGTATTTTTAAAAATAACATAGCTATAGGGAAAAAGATCAGTGAATGTGAAAGTTAAAAAGTAGGGGTGAAGAAACCTAATAAACAACCAAGAGTTCTTAAGTATTTAATAGACCTGGACAAAGTGACAAGTGCTTTATGTTCACAGTATCATTAGTCATTTCAACAGCTCCGTGGTGATTTACTTCTGCGATCTCCCTGAAACGATAAATCAGAGAGGTTAAATAAAATTTCCTAAGACACACAGTAAATGTTGCTGAGAGTTGAACCCAGGACTTTCAAACTCTATGGCCTTATACTCCTGCACTGTGCTGCCTCCACCAGCTCCTAATAATATAATAAGGATCCTGGAGTTAAGCACATCGAAACTTGACCTAGTTAAAGAAGAGTGACAGTTGATGTTCCTAATAATAAAAGCTTAATGGAACCAAGGTTGGTGATTTAAATGAAATTAATGAGATTTTGTCAATTTTATTTTAAACTTCTCATAAAATACAGTGTCCGGCGATAAACTGTAGAAATGTTTTTGACAAATTAACTCGACCACAGTTGCCAGATCATGGAAATGTTAATTTAATAGCCTTTAAGCATTCCAGACTTACTGAGCATTAGGGTAGCATTACAAAGCCCAGCTCCTTGCTCTGAATGGATTTTTCATAGAATTTTATACAAAATCTATTCATAAATTTAATGTTGCTATTATTTATTTTATTTTTTTTACCAGTTCAAGAATTTTTTTTCATGTCACCATTTTGAATATTAAAAAAATGTGTTCTTTCACCAAATTGGTAAAACCAGCATATTATTGGGCATAGAATGCTACGGATTTTTCTCCTCCTTCCCATCTTGTCCCTCTGTTTGTCATAGTCTGTTATATCTGCTGTAGATTTAGGTCAGATTTTGTTCGTAAACATTATTCTGATTAGATGAAGTTCCTTATACTCATCAGGTTAATGAACATCTGTCACCTCTGTATCCAGTCTAGATACCAAGTTATAAACAACAAGGCCTCAGAAGAATATACAATCCTTTAACTGTTGAGGTGGTTGGGCGTAGCTAAATACACTGAGCATATACCCTTCATTCCCTAATCCCCTACAACTAGTTTTTCCTACACAAGGCACACACCCTATTTTAATCCCTTAAACACACAAGAGTTTACACCTTCCTTTTCCCTAATCTGATTGCCTCATTGACTGACATAGAGCTTACTGTCTACTTTCTCCTAACCTTACTGGCTGATACAGTATGAATAACTTCATTTCCACCTAAAATAGTTATCTCCCCCCCCCCCCACACACACACACACATTCATGGATGGGTTTTTATGGTAAGCACTCTGACCTCACTAGTGACACAGTGAAATCTAAAATCAGGGAGGGAGACATTGGTGAAATGCATCCCAGCCATTGCTTTAAAAGAATTTCTTAACTTTTGAAGGTCAAAAATGCCCTCCCAATTCATATCACATTGTCTGAATACACTGATGTATTTATTTCTGCATTAAAATTGTATATAATGATCTACTTGTACAGTTGTAGCTAATGAAATAATGTCTATTTTTTGTCCTTGGAATATAATGAATCAAGTTGTATATTCTAGTACCCTTTCTTGACAGAGAACTGAATTCTTTCATAGCAGTAGATTTGAGATCAGATACTGACTTTATAACCAACAAATCTTGATATTAAGTAGAATTAACTACTGTACCTAACTGTATCTCCTGTGTTTAAGATTAATACTCAGTTTAGGACCAGAGATAGTACAGGGGCAAGGCACTTGCCTGTGGCCAACCCGGAATATTTTGTTAGTTTGGTTTGGGGGCCATACCTCAGGGTGTTACTCAGGATTTATTCTTGGCTCTACACTCAGAGACCACTCCCAGTGACTTCAGGGACCATATGGACTATCAAGCACCTGACCCTCTGTCCTATCTCTATAGCTACAGATATAATGTCCTTTAAAAACTTCGAGGGGGGTGGGGTAGTGCCAGGAATTGAACCTAGGGCCACAGTCATATAAGGCATGTGCTGTGCCACTGATTCACATCCTCAGCCCAGGCACAATGGGTGGTATTTTTGTTCGTTTAGTTGGCTTTGGGTCCACACCCTGTGACACTAGGTGTTTAGAGGTTACTCCTGGCAGGCTTGGGGACCATATGGGATGCCAGGGTTCGAACCCAGTGGCCATGTACAAGGTAAACACCCTACCCACTGTGCTATTACTCTGGCCCCAACTAGATGTAATGTTTTCATTTATTATTCAGATTTTCTGTACCGATTCACTTTCTACATCTTTAAAATTATTTAAAATTTTTAAGGTTTAGGTGTAGGAATTTTAGTGGACTGTGGTGAAGGGATATTGGCACCTTAGTGGTGGTCATAGTGTCATAAGATACGTTTTGAAGAGTTGTGAAATTGTGTCCTTAATGAAATATATAATCTTATAAAACAGCATTACTCAAGATAGAAACAAAATAATACACAAAGGACTAAATAATGGGGGCAGGAGATGTATGTAGTATAACAGGGCATTTAGACTTGCATGCCACTGATAAAAAAAATTCAATATTATGACCTACACTACATAGTATTGGTATCTTGTGATTGCCTCACTGTTTTAAAAGACTGAGCTTTTCCAATACATATTTTTTTTAAACAAAAGTAGCCTTCCTAGTTTGATCCAGCAAACAATCTACTCCTTGCAATATATGTGCAAGAATTTAGTTGGTTTTTTTTTTTAGTTGTTTTTTTTTTAGTTTTTGTTTGTTTGTTTTGGGGGCCACACCCGGTGACGCTCAGGGTTTACTCTTGGCTATGCACTCAGAAATCACTTCTGGCTTGGGGGACCATTTGGATTGCTGGGGATCGAACCATGGTTTGTTCCAGGCTAGCGCAGGCAAGGCAGATGTTTTACCGCTCCATGTCACCACTCTGGCCCCTATGTGCAAGAATTTAAGTAAAAGATGTTCATTAGAATATAATATATTATAGTGACATACCATAATACCCATATTTAACAGTGGGGGAAATAGGTTAACAGTTGCCTGTGCCTCCATATTCTACAGTCTACTACAGCTTGAAATTATACTTTTAATTTTAGTTTTTCATCTAATTATATATATAAATGATTACTTATGTCCGATCCTGTTCTAGGTGCTGGAGATATTTCAGATAATAAGGACCCTTGAAGAGCAGAATTTGGGAAATCTGAGGTGTAAAGCTGGTTCACCTGGGGTCTGAAGAAGTGATATAGGCCTGCCATATCTGTTTTGAAACAGTCTGAGTTTTTCCGTTTCTGAAGATTACGCTTATTCCTGCTTAGATGCTAGGGCCTAGGAAAATAAATACAATCATAATTTTCTCCTTTATGTAATTTAATGTTGAATGAGAGGTTGGGGTTGGAAAAAGGGAGGAATGGTAGAAAAAAGTGAAATAATTGAACTGTAGATCAAAACGTTGCAGGGGCAGAGAGGAGGTGATTTAAATTCACTTTCATAGGCAAGGGGGTCATGTAGAACTGAAGAAAAGAAGTACGTTTCTTTGTTTATTTTTCGGTTACACCAGCAATGCTGGAGAGTTAATTCTGGCTTTGCACTAAGAAATTACTCTTGACGATGCTCAGGGATGCAAGGGATCGAATCCATGTCAGCTTTGTGCAAGGCAAAAGTCCTTCCTACTGTATTGCTTCAACCAAGGAAGAGATGACGTATTTCTTGACTCTGTTCAAGGCATTTTATGTACTTTTTACTTGCCTTTTCAAATAAGGAAAAGGAAGTTCTGAGAGGTAAAATTTCTTGTCTAAAATCTAAGGCTTTAGTTGCAAAGAAAGTGGCAGTCTGGATTCAAATGTGGATCTTACCTACCACTTAACCATCCTCGGTAAACCAGTTACTCTGATACTTACTTGGCTTGGGGACCAGACTATGAAGAGCACTAACTGCCCTCCTGGAGTTGAGCTGCTGACACTGGGAAGTGCCATTCTGTCTTTTTATGCTAATGATGGCTGGCCTGGTCACTGGCCTGAGAAAAATCACATCAAACTGGAAAGAGATAAAGGGGAGGGAGGTGGAAGGGAGAGAGAGAGGAGAGGAGGGGAGAAGAGAGACTTTACACAAAAGAAATAAGCATGAGATTGTGGGTGGTTTTGGTTGAACTATGCAGGGATGGAAAAAAGATTTAAGTCACTTGGCAAAGGCATTTTGACATAGATGAGGTAGGAAGGGGCTTCCTAGCTTGAGCTGCAGAGTAAATACCGAACGCTTTAAATGAGATCTAATATGGAGCGAGAGTGTAGCTGATGAACTAGAAAATAGTCTTGGGCGTGTTGAGTTCAAAATTCTTGCTGCATTTGCAGAGAGCCATCCAGTCATAAAGAAGCTGAGAGCCAGGAACTCTAGGGTCTGATTGGTCTTAACAAATTGTATTTGTTTTGAGTAAAAGTTTTGCTACTAGGAGTAATTGTCTTTTTATTCTAGAACCTGAAATGGAGGCATACGTTCTTAAACTTACAGCCTGTCATTTTCTTTGCAAAAGATGTGGGGAGGTCTACTTTTAAATGATTTTTTTCTGTCTTAGAGTGGAAAGCTACTATCTCTTCTTTATTTTCTTTTGTTATTTTAATTTTTTTCAGACTAACAATTTTACCACCTCCATCCCATTACACACACCCTATCTTTTTCCCTTCATTGCATACTCCCATAGTTTGGTGCCAGGCTTATTTGTACTTTAAGTATTGTAGTATTGGATCTAGTGGCTTAGATCTATACCAGTATTCCCCTCTACACATATCCTTTCCCTGTGTTACATGATCTTTTCCCTGTGTTACAACTAGCTTCTCCCTCTGTTTCACCCTTTGTTTTTGCTAGTGTAGAGAAAGCGTTGTGTTCACCATTGATACCTACAATTCCCTAGCCATGTTAATTCTCTTTAGTAAAGATTAGTGAAAATACCTAGTTTTGACTTTGTCTTTCTGATTTACTTCAATCCATCAGCTGCATTATCTACTTTTCTGTTATTGGGCACTTGAATTGTTCCTATCACCTGGCTTTTATACTATTAGTAGTGCCACGGTGAATATAGTTGTGCATTTCTCTTTTTGAATGGATGCTTTCCTGTTTGGTAGACAGATGTTTCTGATGGCGGGAGAAATATGGGCTACATTATTTTTTAATTAAAAGAAAATTTTCTTTAAGTGAACAAACAGCAAGCAGGGACCACCAATTGTCCCTGAATATTATAGTTTCAACTCCAGAAATCTGAGTTTTTCCAGTAGCCTTAAACTATACCTGACATAGTATGTGATAGTAAATTCATATCCAGTACTGACTGTCTCTTTTCTTAGCAAAACTCTTTTTTTTTTTTTTTTTTGTTTTTTGGGCCACACCCAGTGACGCTCAGGGGTTACTCCTGGCTATGTGCTCAGAAGTCGCCCCTGGCCTGGGGGACCATATGGGGCACGGGGGATCGAACCGCGGTCCGTCCAAGGCTAGCGCTGTAAGGCAGGCACCTTACCTTCAGCGCCACCGCCCAGCCCCAGCAAAACTCTTAAACCATGCGTGGAAGTTCTTTTGTTGTTGCTGATGTTTGTTTTTAAGCTTCTTCTGGTTCTAATTTTATTTTTATTATTATTTATTTTATTTATTATTTTTTTGTAGTTTTTGGGTCACACCTGGCAGTGCCAGGGGTTACTCCTGGCTCCATGCTCAGAAATTGCTCCTGGCAGGCAGGGGGACCATATAGGACGCTGGGATTCGAACCGATGACCTGCATGAAAGGCAAACGCCTTACCTCCATGCTATCTCTCCGGTCCCTATTTTTATTTATGTAAACATCATGGGACATGAAGTGGTTCACATTGTTTCTGATATTTAGTGTTCCAACACCAATCCCACCACTCTCCTTTCTCTCCACTGTTGTCCCCAGTTTCCCACCTGCCCCCTTGGCAGGCACAAAGTAATTTATTTTATGTTGCTTGTTACAACTAAATGATCTCGGAATCATCAAAAAAATTTAAAAAAGTGTGAAAATGTTTGTATATTACAACAAGTCCTTCAGTCACTGTCAGGTTTACTGAGCTGCTTATTGCTAGTTAAATATGGTGTTATTTTTGTTTATTGAGCTTATTTGGTTTCTATGTTACTTTCCCATATAATTTTCTGTGTTCCTTCTGGGGTATTAGTATTGAGGAATTTGGAGGTGCCACTGTTGTATATGAAAATATTTCCATAAGATTCTTTGCCTGTTGTCCCACCTTGACCTTCCAGGTGGCGGAGCTTTTGAGAGCGAAATAAATAGTTGAGGATCGAGGTGTTCAGGATCTTTTGCCAGAGTTGGCTGGTTGGCTCAAGGTGTGTTTTGGAGCTAGCAGGAGGCTGACAAAGGATTCTTTCGCCCAACCTTTTACCTCTTAGCCCTCCTGTCTGTGTGAATTATTTGCTGCAGATAAATACTACCAAGATCTCTCCCCAAAAGGGGACAAGGGGATGGGAATCAATTTCTCATTCTAGGAGCTCTTTACGGATACACAAACAATCAACAAAGGACTAAAGGGGACCCAACAAATGGGACAACAGTCAATCTGGGAACTCTGGGATCTATAAAATTGGGCCAGTTGGTTTATATG
>PVKC010012795.1:0-23469 GCA_004027635.1 Crocidura indochinensis
GGCTGGCCCAGGACAGACCTTGGTTCCTTGGTTCGATCCCCAGCGTCCCATATATTCCCCCAAGCCAGGAGCGATTTCTGAGTGTATAAACAGGAATAACCCCTGAGCGACACCGGGTGTGGCCCCAAAACCAAAAACCAAAAACCAAAAAAAAAAAAAAAAGACCAATTCTGCTCTTAGGGGGTGGGGTGGTAAGCAAAGTACTGAATATATTAAAAGTACACTTTTTAATGTGAGATCATTTGAGCAGGTGTTAAGGGAAAGAGAAGATACTGTCAAACATTTTCTTATCTAAATGTGGAACAGCAGAGGAAATAAAAAAAAAAAAGGCGGGAAGTGGAGAGGGGAGAGAAAAAGGAGAAAATAGGTGCAAACCAAAGCTTGGGAGCAGCGGTGTTTTCCTCTGCATCTGTCACTAGGTGGCACTGTTCACCCAGGACAGTTTGGGTCTTATTAGGAAATTGGCTTGGGAAAGGACAAGGTGGAAGGTCTTTTCCTCCAAATTGGATATGTCCAGGTCAAGAACTTCTACATGAGAAGATGCCTAAATTTTTAAACAAGCTCAGCATCTCTAAATAAAATTGGCAATAGCAGAGCACCCATTTAATTCCTCTTTCTCATCTTAATGAAAAATTACATAAATGGAGTTTAATCTGTTGCATTACAAAACTAATTCCTGCCTACACTAAAACTCATTTCAAACCACAATGATCTAATTGCTAACTTAATGTTTAATATCTCACATAAACATAAAATGAAGTGCTATATTTTTACACGCTTAATCCCCCACCTGTAAATTATTTTTTCAGCTGTGATAATCAAGCCTTTAAGAAAAAAAAGACTTTAGGGGCCAGAGAGATAGCAAGGAGGTATAGTGTTTGCCTTGCATGCAGAAGTATGGTGGTTTGAATCCCGGCATCCCATATGGTCCCCTGAGCCTGCCAGGGGCGATTTCTGAGCGTTGAGCCAGTAGTAACCCCCGAGCGCTGCCTGGTGTGACCCAAAAACCAAAAAATAAATATAAATAATTTAAATGTACTTATGGTGCCCCTCACTCATTTACTGGCTGCAAATAATAAAAGGGTGGCTTTTATTTATTTTAAAAAAGTAAAAAGACATCTTGAGGTTAATTTTAAATAATTTCCAATGGAAAAATGAGATCAATTTTCATTTGGGTGAAGTGCTAAGAAAATCCTCCTTTTTAAGTGTCAAAAATCAATTTGTACCTAAATCAATTTTACCCAATTTAGTTCCTTAGAAGGCAGAAAACTGCATTTGCTCAAATTCTTAACTATTCCAAAAATTGCAAATTATTACCCTAACTCATAGAAACAATGACATAAAGTCACCTCTAAATAGGGTTGCATTCGTGAATCTTATCTGCAGAGAGAAGTCCTTTTGTCTCCACTATGGCATTTCCCTTGCATATATGTTTTCAAAAGTGCTTTTATGGCAGTGGATAATATTGCTTTCTGTGTATTACATTTTATTCTTTATTTATAGTATGTTATAAAGTCTTTGGTGACAGACTGAACCAGCTACTAAAATAATGCTCTCTAGAAGACAACTAAAATTTTGTTGAGATAAGATGATAAGCAATGATTTATTTACACATGTATCTCTGAGATGTTCTGGGAACAAATTCCTCCAGCACCCACTGTCCTTTTTTGGTAAAGTGATGGAAAGTTTATAAAGGATGGAGTGAGAATAGATAATCCCACAACTGGAAACTGACATGGCCCTTTCCCACTTCCTGAATTCCTTACAAAGAGATCTGATTCCTTAGCAGCAATAGTGCATCAACAGTATTATTTAAAAGGCATCTATAACCACTGAAGCTATTAAACTTACCGGTTTCCCAAACTCCAATTCCGAAAAGAATTTATACCAAGGTTCATTCTTTAAATCTATCTCTTCTGGGCTTATATCCCGACTCTATAGGGGTTGGTGACAGGGAAATGGAAGAGAGAGAAGGATAACATTATGCAAAGATTACATAGGAACAGGCCAGTAGAGATGCAGTGGTTTCCAGGTAGACAGGGAACTGCATTCAATAGCAGCAATTGCCCCTTCTTAGTGCCGTCAGCAAAACCGAGCAGCTGGAACAGGTGGGAGGGGATGTATTTATAGAAACAAACACTGAAGTACAGGACAGTGGGTTATCATTCTTGCTCCTCAGGCAGACCTCTGGACTGTATGGAGAACTCTCCCCCACACCGTTGACTGTTGCCAGAAATCTGAGTGTGGGCAGAACACTAGCCCTTCCCAGTACTGTCAGTGTTGTGGAGAAAAAACAAAGTCATTATTTCCTCTTTACAGAGATCTATTAGTTTTAAACAAATAACCTGGTAGATACACCAAACATTTAGCCATTGATGCCAGGCGAGTTGAGCAAATTCATTTTATGGGGTAGTACAATTTTAGTACTTATTTGCAAGACTACCATAAAGCTTAAATAAATATAAGTACACTGTATAAGCCAATTTGTTAATTCTGCATCTTTAATGGCACGTGAGTAGGTGAGAAACCATGTCCCATATATAGTAAGTGACAGATGACATAAGTAAAAAAACAAAAGACACAGGTAAAAATAAACATTTTAAACAAGCATCAGTGAGGGATGAAAACAGACAGAATTACTTTGTGTTCTAACAAATAAATGTTAAAGAACAGGGCGGGAAAAACGCAAGGAAAAGTGCAGCAAGATAGATAACAGAACAGCAGGAGGAAAACCTTTAGGTTATATTACCCCTCCAAAAAGTTAGATTTCTCATTTTATGTAATTCTAAGAGTTAAAGCAGCAAGACCAATCATTTGACTCTTTGGGATTTCATATTTATAAATATATTTAATAAACTTCTTGTACCTCACAACTATACCTAGTTTTCCTATAAAAGAATATAACATGTGTTTATGGAAATAATTCATTGAAAGGAGAAAGCCTGGAAAGCAAATTAGGTTCTCAGGTAATAAATGGGAGATATGCTCACAGTCGACAAAAGCATCAGAAACTTATGGTTCGATTAAATTCATATATATATGCACATACATTTCAAAGATTTTGGTAGTCAAAGAAGAGAGATAGGGTGGCTTTCAGCAATAACAGGAAATACACAATGAATGTACCTTGTTTGAGAGTGAAAACATTAGTTAAGAAAATCCATCCCTGGGGCAGAAGAGACTGTGTAAGGATTTAGTGTGTGCTTGTGTGTCAAGGTAGAACCATGCAATAGAGCATTTACTTTAGAGCAATAGAGCACAAGGCCCTGTGTTGGATTTCTGGCATGGTGGGGAAAACACACAAAAAAGAAGTATTCCTCTTATGTGGTTGACCCCTATTCAATTCCCAAAATTACAGGGGCCCCCACACATAGCCAGGTCCAACCCTGGAGGTCCCCAGAGCACTGTCAGGGTGACCCAAATAATCCCCAGCATCAGAGAGCCTAGTGCCCTTGGCTCCTCACAGTGAAACTCCATCCAGGTTGGTCCAGAGTTGCCCAGGAGACCTGTCCCCCGTGCCACCATCTTCCCAAGCCTGACATGTTTTTCTTAACCTTCTGTTTACAGGCATTTTGCAGTTTGTGCAAAGTTCTAAATGACCTTTATCTTCATCAATTCCTTCTATTTAATTCTTTAGAAGAATCTTTACTCATATTTCTACTTAAGGTAGAAAGCTTTTCCTTAATTGACATTAACTGAATATAAAAGAGTTGCAATCAGTGTACAGAAACAGAATCTGTCTCCCAGTATCCAAATTAATACCTCCTCCAATAGTACACAGTGAAGGACACTCTGTGAATCCTATGATTATGCACAATAATGGACTCTGATGGAGTCTATTTTGTCAGTAAGATAAGGCACAGTATTTATAATCTATTTAGAAGGGACTGACCAAATGACTGGGTTTGAGGAAACTTATTTTCTGTTTATTGTTTTTAAAATAAACTGTTTTTATTGTACTTATAAATTGCTCTGGGAAAATTTGAGTTTTTTTACATAAAAATAAAATGTAGGAACTCTTTCAGGAAAATGACTATCTGGTAAGAAGTCTTGAAAGAATTGAACCAAGAGTTGAATTATACCAAAAAAAAAAAAAAAAAACCAGAAAAGAAAAAAACCCGAAACAACAGAGTGGTGCTGGCATGACAGTACAGTGAATTCACCGGCATGTGATTTATCTGGTTTTGATCTCCAGTACACCATGTAATCCACTGAGCACAGAGTAAGAAATAAGCCCTGAGCACCACTTAAAAAAGAGAGAGAAACAAAAACCACACACACACACACACACACACACACACACACACACACACACACACAAAAGAGGAAATCAAGTGATATGTTAAGCAGTTTTTGGCTAAAACAGCCAGTCTCTTTCTCTCCCCAGAGAGAAAAAGAGTTAAAAATAATAATGCCAATTATAGAAAGGAAAAATAGGGAACTCCTTCTGTGAAGTCCAACAGTTCTCATCTGAGCTGGCAGGGTAGGTTTGAGGCTGAATTCTCTGTTCCTAATGGGGGGACTATTGGTTTTTCTTTTCCCAACTTGGAAAAAGCCCTACAAAGAGCAGGAGGACTTCACCAGTTAGACTTCGCCTAACTCTCCCCAAGGACAGTTTTTCTGCTTTGCCAAAAGCCAGATACTAGAATCCAAAAATGTGTGTGTGTGTGTGTGTGTTTGTGTGTGTGTGTGTGTGTGTGTGGATTAGTGGTGTGGTCACACTTAAGAGTGCTGGGAGCTTACCCCAAGCTTGTGCTCAAAGGACCATATATAATTAGATTTTAACCCAATAATCTGTATATGGTACATTCATTTTATATCTGTGGTTCTTTTACCCCTATGATCCTCTCATTAAATGCTTCACTAAAATTGTCAGGCCAGATAATACTTCTGCTTTAAAGGGCAACAATGAGGTTGAGAAAGGCCACATGACTTTCTCCAAGACAAAAGTCAGAATTAGAACTTTATTCAGAACTCAGATCTTCTAAATCTTAGTCCAGTGCTTATTACACCAGACCAGTGATTTTTCAACAGTTCTGAAAGAATTGAACAGTTTCAACGGTTTTGAACTGCAGGTATAAAATAGGTTTAAAAACACTGCACTGGACTATATTTCATTTCTCATTTTCCCTATGACCCACTAAGTATGTACATGGTATCAAGTTTAAAGAGGGATGTCTAACCCAAAAACTTAGCAAAGAACTCAAACGACCTTGATTGGGAAGAAATCACGTTACATAAAACCTCTTGCTTCATACTTCCAAGAATATTTGATGTCTATAAAGACTATCTGATGACTGTACACTCCTATGGGAAAAGGGATCTCAACAACTTTTAAAGGACTTGACAGATAAATAGTTATGATGTGTATATTTGCTTGGTTGAGCTGGAGAAATTCTGTAAGGGACATGAGTAGAAATATGAAGGAACTAAAACTGAAAACAAGACATTTCTATTCAAGCAGAAACTGACCAAGAAAGTTCCAAATGGATCTGTGCTGTGATAGGAGGTAAGCTAAGTAGTTATAAAGAACTTCATATCAATTTGTCAAACTACTGAAAAGATCATATATTTCCAGGGTGTTGTGTGGGAGGTTGTCTTTCATATGATGTGAATGGTTTAGGCTGATTTCGGCAAGAAAACAGATTTTAAAGGAATCCTGACATTTAAGTCCATTCAAGGCTACCTTTGGACATTGGTAGAAACGTTAATGAGGTAACAGACTTTGAGGTCAGGTTTAAGCTGGTATACCTTAAAAGTAGTAGGATCTGTGCGTGTGTAGGAAGAAATTTAGATACTACATCTGCCACAAATTTCTGTTCTTAGCCACCTTATTAATCAATAAACATGTGTTGATAATGGCAGTGGTGAAAATAAAGAGTTGACTGGTACTTTTTCTCTAAAATCTGAAATCTTTTTGGGACAAAGGTTAAATAGAAGAAAGGACCCTAAATGAAATAATTGGCTGGTCACATTGCTTACTGGACCTATGTTCCATTACTGAATAGATAATAGAGAGAACTTTCTTGGGGAGAAACACCTAAAACGTTACATCACAATATGTGGGTATGGTCACCCCAGCTCCATAAACTTCCCTGGGTCTCCTCCCACCATGGGCCTATATGTTGCTTTTCAGTGTTTAATAAATAAATGATCCCCAAAACTGTGGTTTGGCAAGTACTTGTAACCATTGTGTTACCAAAGAGAAATATGATTTCTTGCTTTTTTCTTCTTTCTGAATAATGGTCAAAGCATAAGAAACCAAGAAATGGAGGAAAAATAAGAAAAAATTTAAAAAGTTATATGTCTCACATAAAAGCAATGACATATGAATAATAATAATAATAATAATAATAATGTCCAAACAAAAACATTCAAAGGTCTATTGAGTCCATAAAACCATTTAAGTCAATGTGATGATGCATTTTGTCATTCAAGTGTCAGGAATATACTTAGAGAACAGGCTTTTCTTTCTAGGAATGTCCAAATGGAAAGTTCCTTTCCACTTTTTGCTTGTTATTTTAAATGGGGGGGGGGAGTCTTCCTTGAAGAGAAGAATTAGGGGTAAAATTCCCCCACTTTCTCTGTGAACTCTCTGTTTAAAATAACCATGCTGTGCTGTGAGTGCTGAAAAATGACAGCTCTATATCATTTCTGTGAACTGCTGACCTTCTTTTTCCTAATTAAAATTGCTAATCACTTTGTGCTTTCAAAGATGTCACATTTTAACTTTAGTCAAAGCTAAATCAATTATTCCTTTAAAACGTGTGGATAAAAGGCATTAGGAAAAATAATTAAAATCTGCATTTCAGAGGTCTACTTATTCCAAACCCTGAGTAGTAATAACACTTGAATAAAAAACTAATACCCGGAATGACTCTTACATCCGGCTAGTAAGACTGGAGGGCTGTGATATGTAAAGGGCTTTGGAGAATTTCTTTTACTACAATCAGAAGTCTGAACCAACTTTATGTAAGGGAGGGAGACTATAATGGAATGTGATGGGCAGATATAAAACGAATCTATTTGTAAAAATTTCTTCCCAGTGCCTAAAAAGGTTTCTCCAGAGTAATTTATACTCTGCCCATACAGATGATTTCTCCCACCTAAAATTGCTTGGTGATATGAACTGAGATAGGAAACGATATACCAGGTTGAAAAGGAAATTATTCCTCTATGCTCATTGCTCTAGGCAAAAAAGGAAGCCCTAAAATGAAGACATGTTTTTTAATAGCCTGGAGCTTTTTCCCCCAAGTCATAACAGCATATCAATTATTTAGGTTGCCATGATGTACTAGCAAGTTCTGCAACATTTAGACATGTTCAATTGAAAAAAAAAAGAAAACAAAACCAAACCTCCAACTTTGTCTAGTTAATAACAAGCCTGATAAAATTTAAGGTTAGATATAAAAAGAAAGACAGCATCAAATTAGTCTTTACATTAGCAGAAAAATTAAAGTGAGTTAAAACCGTGTACAAGACAACAATGCCACAAATAAGATTCTTTCAAAGCAGACGCATAGGACTTATCTTAGGAACACCTGCAAAAATGAAAGGGATAAAAATACTTCAGTCTTTTCATTGTCTTCTAAATAAAGCACGTGTATCTCAAGGGAGAAATACTATAATCCAAGTGCACAGCGCATCCGGATTACAGCACAAGGCAGAGACAAAAGAACTTCAATATGCACATTACCATCTTTTCGTTGGTCAGAACGGAGGACTTGCCGGGTTGATATTCATAAATACTTTTGGGCTCTGCACGGTATTTTCTTGTATCTACTTTCTTATCTGGGGGCTCCCAGTCATTTCTGTTGAAAGAAAATCCTATTAGAGCTATTTTCATGGAAATTTGCATTCAGTGTGGCCTGATTTTTGGCTGACAGCAGTCTAATCAAGAAATCTGTATATCTGAAGCACTGAATCAAACTCAGGGAGAGGCATTTTGGTAGTGCTGCTTTCCTTCTCTCAGAGTCCACTTCACAGGAGGCTTAAAGTTCTCTGTGCTCAAAACCAGGAAGAGAATGAAGGAAGGAAAAGCAGCAACATTGCTTGCTCTGGAAAAATCCTTCATTCACCTTGCTCTGCTTTCATTCCCCAAACATGCTGGCACTTCCCACTCATGCTAATACAGAGAAAAATGCAAGTTCTGGAGCTAGTAGCTGTAGTTCAAATCCCTGAACTTGCTATTGCAGTGATTTGGGCCAAGTGCTTTACTTCTTGCTACCTTACCTTCCTCATAACTGTAACTTCTTCTTTTTTTTTTTGGGGGGGGGGGGTCACACCCGGCAGTGCTCAGGGGTCACTCCTGGCTCCATGCTCAGAAATTGCTCCTGGCAGGCACGGGGGACCATATGGGACACCGGGACTCGAACCGATGACCTTTTGCATGAAAGGCAAACGCCTTTCCTCCATGCTATCTCCCGGGCCCCGCACTTCTTTATTCTTTTTTTTTTTTTTTTTAACCTCACCACTTAGCACTCAAATCCTCATTTTTGGTACAGCTACGTAATCTGGTGTCCAGTGATCAGTTTCAGAGTACGCATAAATCCTTAATTATTGTATTCAATTTCTGGGGCTGGGGAGGCGCTTAGCTCATACCTAGCTCAAACCCAGGGGGCTATTGTTGGTGCACTGCTCAAAGATTGCTCCAGGCAGTTCTGAGGAACTATGAAATGTCAGGGATTACCAGGACATCCCAACTGTACTAGTTCTTTGAGCTATCTCTCTGGCCTTGTCTACAAAATTTTTTATGCTTATACATTATTGCCATTGTTACATTTACTTTTTCTTGCAAGATTCTTTGAGGTCAGGAGCAATGATTGATTGATACTTTTGGCTGCCAGAGAGAGAAAGTTCAAGTGGTGAAACACATGTAGCAAGTGTAAGGTCTGAAATTTGATCCCTAGAATTAGATCCCTAAAGCAAATTGCTCCGCTAACACCACTGGATAGTGTTTGAAGGTTCTGGTGGCCTCCAAAATAAGAAAAAGATGTTTGTATTTCTCTATAACATCTGATTCAGTCTAAGCATGAAATACATGTAGACACTTGATTAACATACTTGTAAAGGATTTATGGGTATACTGGCCTTTCAAATTAATTATCAAACTCTTCTGGTAAATACCGCTTAGTATGCATGGAGTTTTAAAAGCATCCATGCACTTCTCTGTGAAGATGGAAAAGGCAAGAGGTATGAAACTATGTATTTAAGGGAAACATACTGTTTGGAGAAAGTTACTTTTATGTTGCTAAGTGGAAGCTAGGGCAAGGACATGCAAGATATGTAAGTCTAGATGGCCCAAGGTTGTTCCATGGGGCATAAGAATTCAATCAAAGAGAACCAGGTCATTTAACTAGAGCTTTAAAAGAGGATCAAAGGGGACTGAGGTAGTAGTTGAGAGGAGTGTGGGGGGGTTGGGGGTAGCTAGAGTGAAAATAAATCCAAAGATGTGCTACATAACCAAACATCATGGAAAGCATTGCTTTACTTTAAAATTATATTCTTCATCATGAGTCCTATTGATATATATAGTGAGAAAACAGAAAAATTTACAGATATACTTTCTCTTGGGGAAAAAAACCAAAAAAAGTAAAGTCAATATTCACTAAGTCCATACTGTACTAGCACTATGAGAAATTTTATGAGCATTATTCTGTCTTACAATACCCCCAAAATGCAAAACTTATTCCTATTTTACAAGTGAGGACGCTTATTCAGAAAAGAATAGAGTGATATCATGACGGATAGGGCATCTGCCTTGCACACAGATGACATGGGTTCAATCCCCGGCATCCCATATGGTCCCCGAAGCCTGCCAGTTGTGACTGCTGAGTATAGAGCCAGTAGTAACACCTGAGCATCACCAGATGTGGCCCAAAAGCAAATAAAAAGAATAAGACATTGCTACTAGGATAGGGAATATTCACAATCAGGTCAGTTTAGCTCCTGGCTCCAATGCAGCCTGATCCAGTGATGGGAGATTATACTTTACCTGAAGATTGTGTGAAAACCTAAAATCACAGAGCTGATGGTGAATTAAGTCCTACTTACCTTTCTGGGCTGGATTTTAATGAGGAAGAGCGGGCAGGAAGGGGAAGTGTGGCCGACCTCTTAACTACCTTCTCCCCATCAATGTAGCTCATCTCACTTTTTGAACGAGGCACAGAAAGGGGCGCTTTTGCTGGAGAAGGAAAAGTGTGTACAAGAGACTTTTAAAATGGATAAAAATGGAAACCAGGAAGATGCCTTCCCTCACTCACCACCCTCTCTGCCTCCCCCTCAGTCAGGAAGTCACAAGTCACTTACTGTCTTCAGAAAAGGAGTATCGAGGAGAGTACAGGTCTGAATCATCATCTAGTGAACAAAGCAAAACATAGTCAGGAAAGATCTGGTAAGGGTGAGAGAATGGAGGGACACATCCCCCGATTTCCACAGTCCTACCCTGGGATATGGCCACACCAGACACCAGCTGAGAGAGAAGGGCCAAGCGCAGGGAGCTACACCAAAGCAAGGCACAGAGAAGGAGCGAGTCTGTGAGTCCACCCACCACATGGACCTGGGTCCAGAAGGACCATTCACAAAGTTTGGCACCAGGAAGATGAGGGGGCATTAGAGATCCAGGTCTTCCTTCAGAAAATAGCCATCACTCATATGGGAACACAAGGTCCCCAGCCTGGTGGTAGAGGGTTTCTGGTCTAGCCTGCTGGCTTTCTTGCATTCTGTCCCACAGCTAGACGAGACAGGGAGGTTCATAGTGGGTTTCTATCTGTCCACTTCAGCTGAGGTCTAATGCTGCACGTTAGCATCCAATGCATATTAAAAAAAAATTCTCATGCCAAGGAAACAGCTGTTAAGAACACTCACGATCAGTTCTTTGATCCTACCAAAGCCTGGTTCCCTGAATTGCTTTCTTTCCTGGGAATATATCAAACATACCAGTGGCAAGTTGGCCACAAATGCTTTCTTTTCAAAGTTCTGCTTAGTATGCATCAAAATGGCTATTCTGATAAAATGAACTCGAGGCTAGAGTGATAGCACATAGGCCAGGTTAGATCCCTGGCATTCCATATGATCCCCGAGCCTGCCAGGAGTAATCCCTGAGCACAGCTCTGGGTGTGGTCCAAAAACCAAAAAAAGAAAAGAAAAAGGAACTCAGGTGGGTTTCCATGGGTGAGAGGGCTTTCCAATCGCATGATTTAGAGTCCTCAAAAAGGACAACACTAGGCTCCATGATTTGAAGACCTAGACTATCTCTGAACACTTCATTGAAGCAGCTGTGGTTGCTGATATGCCTTTCATTAACAGGGACTATCCTAACTCTTTCAAGTTGGGTCTATCCTAAATATGCAAGCCTGTGAGTTATTTTCTTTGATAATTTCTCTGAAGAAATTTTTCCAAGACAGGCTGACATCTTTTCCAATAAAAAAAGGAAAACCCATATTCCAATTTCATAAATATGCAACAAAGACCCACATTCTTCCTTTAAAGTCTGCAGTCACTTTAACTAAAGTATACAAACTAAATACAAGCCAAAGCATCCAATATCAGATATTCATGAAAAAGTTTTAATATAATCCAGTTCTTGTATCTATATAAAACCTTTACATTTGGAACAAAAATGGTTCTCAGATTCTGTCAAATATAAATAAAGCTAACACTATTATTTAAGGTTTTATTCAAAGACAACTTCTTTTTATCTCACCCCTTTTCCTTTCACCATTTTCCTACTCTTAAACTCTCAATTCCCAAAGAAAGGAATTGTGCAAAGATTAATCTTTTCCTTTCTCCCTTCTTTCCTCTTTAAGGATATGAAGTAGTCAGTATCAACACTAAAACTTGCTTTGCAGTTCTTCTGCAAACTTCTCTGCTATAAACTAGATACGCAAATTGGCTTGCAAAACTATAAGATATAAATGGTATTCAAAAATACATATTTTAAAGTACTGTCCCGAAGACTTTCATATAGTCCATTTCTCCTTAAACAAAATTCCTGATTCTGCACTGATAAAGCACTATCATGTTAAAGAAAACTTTAAATCAACTGTGCAGAGATCTAATTAAAAAATGGTGGCTGCAAGATGAAAAATTAGCTTAAGGAGAAATGTTTCTACTGCTTAAAGTTCGGCCTCGCACTTTAGCTTAAACCCCGAGTCTTCTCCCAATCACAGAGGACTCTATCCACAGAGAGTAAGAATTGATTTCTAAGTTTCACCCATATACTTAATAGGGAAAAATAGAGAATAATATTCAAAGACTTAAAAACAACCCTGAGCTCTTAAAATAAGCTTTTCTCCCTAGAGCTTTCTAGGGAAAGCTCAGAATTTCAGAAGATATGTCAGAAATTGAAAAATATTCTTATAAGATAGAAAAAAACAGTACTGCTTGGGAAGTTTAACTCATGTACTCTGAAAAGGGGAAGCAGAGAATATATGAAGATGAAGGCAGCAGGAAAATCTGGGTGACTAAAATGTGTTGGAAGCTTTTTCATGGAGTTGGGGTCAGAGATTGAATAGTACAGTGAACAGGGCACATGCCTTACATGCTCCCGGCCCAGGTTCAATCCCCAGCATCCCATATGATCCCCTGGGCAATGCCAGGATTAATTCCTGAGTGCAATGCCAGGAGAAATTCCCGACTATCCCAGGGTATAACCCAAAAATTAAGAGTCAGGGAGGGCAAACCCAAATGAAATGGCTTCATCTGAACCTTAGTTCCCAAGGTAGGTATTATTTACCCTTAACTCTTAAAGTATATCTTATAGATCCAAAGGAAGAAAATTTACCCACACTTATAAATAAAAATGACAAATGTAACCTTTAATTACAAAATATCAAGAAGTAATTGGTAACATACTAATATCTCACATATGTCTTGAAAAAAAGAAAATGAGAAGATGTACATAAATAAATACAGGTGAAATAAATAGGTGCAGGCAAAAAAGTTAAGGCCCAAGAGTCAGAGAGATAGTCAGATGTCAAAGCACTTGGCTTGCTAGATCCCTGTGAGATCCCTGTATTGCATGATCCTCTAGGCACCACTAAAGATAGGCACCTAAGCACAGAGTTGGAAGAAGCCTCCAGCACTACTAGAGAGTTGGAAAGTGGCCCAAATATTCTCCCCATCTCTCCACCCAAAAAAGATTCAAATTAAGGTCTAGAACATGTGCACTCCCTGGCTGCAGACAGAGCAGTGATGGATTCAAGGGTTTGCAGTCTACAATCTATATTTCACTTGGGATTTGAAGATGGGTTTTCTGTTGTGCTCTGCTCTATGCCCAATGCGGGAACAACTGTGACTACTTCAGCATAGTTTTTATTGTAGAAGAGAGGTAGAAGCATTGTGCAAAACTTAAGTTATGTACAACAGTGCTAGTTATGCTGACTTCCAGCCTGCCAAACCTTTGCTCTATTTTTTGCCTCATCACCTCCCTGGTGGTGCAGAGGCAAGTTTTATTAGCTACCCCACGGCTTCTGTTTTTCCTTCTGCAGGTATCCCTACACCAGAAAACAGTTCACTTGTGCTCTATCTGTCCCTTGCTGCTTCTTGCTACCTTTTCAATAAGGCTGGGTCCATAACAGGGCAGGAGAGATGAAGTTGAGAGTCCAAGGAAAAGGCAAAGTTTGTACAAGGATCAACTCTGTGCAATTCTAGACACTAGAGCTTGCCAAAGGGCTACTGTGATTTTTTTTTCTCGCCACAGTGAAGATGATCAATGTTGCTCAAGCTGCCTATGAAATTCTGCCTTCATTCCCCTCTTCCCCTAGGGAACTTGAAAATGATCCACTGTGGGTTCAGCTGAGGATCCTATGATTCCTGCTATGGCGAAGCCTCAGGCTGCCCCCTCAGAGCTCCAAGCTGCAAATATTCAACCTTGGCAGCAACTCTCAGAACTTTTGTGTGCCAATGACTTCCAAGAAGCCTAACACTACAAGTAAAAATTTCTCAGGGAAAAAAAAACTCATGGCTAGCTCCAAAGTTCCCCTGACCCCCACTGGGGCTTTTGTTAATCTGTCTTGGGTATCCAATTTGTGGACAACTGTCTCTTAAAACTGCCAGGAGTGACTTCAAACCAGCATAGTAACTTCAAACCAAAGAATTCCAAATGGATTTGGCCAATCGCCTCCTTTTTAGGAAAAAAAAATCATTCAGCAGTTGACTATAAATCTACCTTCTTGAAGCACATAAACAGAAAGCACTCCCTACTCTATAGTATTCAAGGTTACTCAAGTCTATTATGGCCCTCTGGGTCTTCTAGTGCCCCCACCCCCCACAGAGTGGAGGAGGAATGGCCCACTTTGGGAAAGACTGCTCTAAATAAACCTCTTAAGAAAAAAACTTTAAAAAGAATGTATAATAATCTGAAGATAATGGAGCATACTTAATAATCTTTAACAGCTCCTGTTAAAAATAGTTGTTCTATTAACAGTATGCAATTGACCAAAATGGGATGATAGGCAAAAAGCGGTATATTTGCATAATCACCTACCTGAACAGTCAAATTTCTATTTAAACATTTCTTAGGCTTTTAAACTTCAGACTCCTTTTCTAGTGTCAGTGAATCATTTTCAATGCTCTCTTTCCCCATCGCTCAAATCAAGACCTCCCTCTAATTTATTCAAGATACTTTGGAAGAAGGAAAAGAATAGCAGATTAAGATAAATGGACAATAATGAAAAAGAGGGAATGAGTGGGATAGTGTGATAGGTAGGTACAAGGAATAAGGGTAGGTACAAGGAATGCATGAGACTGAAAAAGAGAGTAAGCAAAAAGGGAAACAAGCAGAATGTTCAGTCCAGAAGATTGAGAAAAGACTAATAGAACTATGTTCTGATTAAAGTTGATCACATTTGAAAGGGTGATCAAAAAAAATAATAATTGAGGGTAGAATAGTAACAGAAGGTAAAATTCGAGGTTTCTTTCATTGGAATGAGGAGTAGTGCAGACTGAAGTAGAGCCGGAAAGGGAGGGCATGCGAAAAAACTGGAGAGCTGGAAAAAACTCACCGTCCCCCAGTCCTGGACATTCTTAAGCCTGAAGGTGGATAGGGAATAACTGCACCATCTCCTCACTACTTTGCAGGCCAGTGGAAGACTCTTGCACTTGCTGGGCAGCTCCAGTTATAGGAGCAAAGGTGAAGGAGCTCTCCGCCCCTCCTTTGGGCAGTACTAACTAGAGTTTGGGACAGAAGGGACAGATCCTGGCCAGGCATCTTCACAATAGAACTATGTGTGCTTGAAGTCAGGCAAAATCAGGCTATTCTTAGAAATCCTGTAAGGCTCTCAGAAGATGTTTAACTCAAATATAGTTGTAGCTAGGAAAATCAACCTCTGATTTCTGGCTGAGTGCACCCTTGAGAGAAGAAAACTCAATGAAACAGACCAGTGCCATGTAACTTGTCATGCTTCCTGGGGATGTCCAGAGGGGGAAACTGGAGTCACTTTATCAGGTAGGGGCAGTGGCCCCACCTGATGAACAGTGGTGGAAAAAGATCTAAAAATAAGGGCAAAGACTGGTCTTGGAGATGTTTGGTCTAGGCTCCATAACTGTCAGAGGTAGCACCATCTGTGGTGTAGAGTTTTGTTATTGGTACTATTATGACTCATGGAACTGTGACTAAGTCACCGAGATGCCAGTCACCACATTACTATATCCTAAAGCAGGAGGGAGGGGAAAAGGTAGCCATGTACTACTGCAGCTAGATCACTGCACTGGTCCTCTTCATCATGCTGCAGGATGCAATCAGGGGAAGGCAAAAGACAGTGGGGGGCGGGGAGAAA
Source organism: Crocidura indochinensis (assembly GCA_004027635.1). NCBI lineage: Eukaryota > Metazoa > Chordata > Mammalia > Eulipotyphla > Soricidae > Crocidura > Crocidura indochinensis. The sequence goes on from PVKC010012795.1 coordinate 15,780, forward strand.
GTTGGCAGGCTCTATCTCCACCAGCAACTTCCTCCCCACTCCACCACTCCACAGTCTTCCTGACCAAGAGTCATTTCACATACATGGGAGGGACATTTCTCTAAGAGAACTATAGCTTGTCCTTCCCAGATTTGTGGATGAAAGGAAAAAATGATGAAGAAAAGAGAGCAATTTAAGGGAAGGTTAAAAGACAAAGAAAACAAAACTCACACAGCCTTAAGTAAAAGAGTATTTCTGGTGACTAATTTTTATTTCTGTTTGTTTGTTTGTTTGTTTTGGGTCACACCCGGCAGTGCTCAGGGGTTACTCCTGGCTCTATGCTCAGAAATCATTCCTGGTAGGCTCTCCAGCCCCCAATTTTTAATTCTAAAAACTTTTTAATGTGTGCAGTGAAATTTTAGAAAGTCTTCTGAATTCATTCAGGATTCTGAATCTCCAAATTTAAATTCTTTCTAAACAGCACACTTATAAAATATCAATTATAGATAGCTTGGCTCTAGCTGAACTTAATGATCTTAAAAATAATAAAACCACTCAAAGTAACTCTCCTGTTAGAATTCACCAATTTCTTTCAAGGTCCATATTGGAATTAACACAACATGAATACACATTCTCAGAGTCCTTGACTACTTAGAAGAATTAGCTTTGAAGCACTTAGAAATGTCTTTTCAAAATTCTGTATAATGGGGTCAGAGAAATAGTACAATAGGGAGAGCATTTGCCTTCTACGTTGACAATCTATGTTTGTTTCCCCCGTCCCATCCCATCCCATATGGTTCCCTGTACATCTCCAGTAATTCCTGAGTGCAGAGCCAAAAGCACCCCCTGAGCACTGCTGGGTGTGGATCCCAAACAAACCAAATAAAATTCTGTATATATAAGTGGTTTTAGGCCTTGTAAGTCCTGAAGACCAGTGGTTGAATACCTGTATCAGTTAAATGGCAACAAGATTTTCAAGGACTGGCATGAAGTTTATTTTCAAAAATACTTGAGGCGTTGCTACTTACAATATTGAAGATGGCAGGGGCTCTTGCATAAAACACTCTAACAGTATAACTTCCACTAGAGTGGCAGCTTCTCCCTCTCCCACCACTGATGTGTCCCCCTCCCCTCCAAACCCCCACAATAAAATTTTCCTTGAACCAGACATTAGAAATGACTTGTACAAACAACTAGAGCATAGAGGCAGAAACTGGCAGCCTAATTTTGTTTGTTTTTGTTTTGGGGTCACACCCAGCTCTGTTCAGGGTTACTCCTGGGACTATACTCAGGAATCACTCCTGGTAGTGCTTGGGGGGGATGGGTGGAACCATGTGGGATGCTGGGGTCTAATCTGGGTCAGCTGGCCACATGCAAGGCAAATGTCCTTACCTGTTATACTATCTCTAGGGCCTGCCCCTCACAGGCTATTTTTTTTTTTTATAATTTCATTGCAGTAACTCCAGTTTCAAGTTCAAAATTCAAACAAAACAAACAAATGCGAGAGAAACACCCAGCAGCAATCACAGGCTCCTTCTTCATAGGAGATAGGCTCTAGAATGGTTGTTGATATTTCTCACGAGACCATTCCTTGGTTCACATTCATTAATTTCTCTAGGTGGAGACTCCAACAGGGGTTGATCTGCTTCTAGTACCTTCTACTGGCAGGCACAAATCTCTGCAGGGTTCAGGAAGCAGGAGAGAGCTAGCCTTCTACCCCTATCAAGAGAATAGTACTAGAGCTGAGCTAAGGGCAAGGTTGAGTGAATGGGTGTTCCACAAGCCCTCACAGAAAACCAACTAAGAAAACCAACAGAAAACCTGAGAATCTGCTGCTTTGAAACTAAATTAAAAAAATCTAAAGCAATCTAGCTCAAGAGTGTCACTCATTTATAAAAAATCTCCATCTAATAGAACCTGGATATATGTGGGAGCGGGGCGACAGAGTGGATCCTATTTTTAAAAAAGGTCTTCAAGATCGACAGCTTCTGAGAAAAATGTATTAAAGAATAAACTTCTTGAGGTTGGAGGATTAACACAGTTGTAAGGCATTTGCCTTGTACTCAGCCAATTCAGGACGGACCCTGCAACCCATATGGTCCCCCGAGCCTGTCAGAAGTGACTTCTGAGAGCAGAGCCGGGAGTAACCTAAGCACCACCGAATGTGACCCCCCCAAAAAATAAAAAACAATCAAAAAAGAATAATCATTTTGATTAGTGTGAATTATTTAAGTTCAATCTAAGTTTTTCCCTTTTTAATCCATTAAGATGATTTATTCCTTTTAGTTTTAAAAATTGCAAAAAGAGAAAATTCTGCCTCCTAAGTAAGTGATAGGTTGAAAGTTGTCAAGTGAGCCCTTGTTTGTTCTGGGCTTCTAGTCAAAGGAGACTGAATTCCTTCTTGGGTCTGACTTGATCTGTCATTGTTAGATGGGGTTGCTAAGTGTAGAGGCCAATGATAAATAATCATGATAAAGCAACTCTGACAGTGGAAGGTACTGGTGCTGCCTGGGGACTGGCACTTTCCATCCCAATTCTTTCCATCCCAAGCACTCCCTGTTTTCAATACAGGCTCCTTTAGATGACCTTTCTCCACCCATGTTTCACTTTACTTTCAAGCATACTGTGTGCTTGTAATCTTGCCTGGAAGACAGCCCTATTTTATGAGCAGGCTGGGTTTTCTGGTCAGGTAAATCAACAAAACAAAATCTAAATTCAACCAGAATTACTGTTTCCCCACCATGTCCAACTCAGTCAGTGGTTTCTTAAGCAGAGCTTGGGCTAAAATCAGTTCTTAATAACTAAAATATCTTACACTTAAGTGACTACATGACAAGGTCATTGACAAAAATGAAAGCAACAATTTTTAGCTTCTTCGACACTGGCATTATCTGATATTCTTTTCCTTCTGTTCAAAAAGGGCTCCGGGTAGAAAATGGCTGGAGAATACTAACATGCACATATGGTATTTTAAAACTGTGTCCAACACTTCATCCCAGTATTATGTGATTTATGATAAATGGTGGGTAAAAGTTTGGTGAATGGCTGAATAGATGACTTCAATGAGAAAGGCTGTGCGAATGATGCGCTGAGCTAATTAGACAAGAGAGGCACCAAATGATTACACTGGGCTTCATCCAAACAGAATTCTGGTGTATGGTACAAAGTCTTCACATATCATTATTCTCCAGATAACCACAGAGGTCCAACTGTGTTTTCTGTGGCCTGGATACATTATCTTGCAAATGCCACCACCCTGGAATAGTGTAATGACGTGATCTTATCTAGCTTCCTGCAAGCAATGACCTTTGGAGAACACAGGTTATGCCCTTTTTGTGCAACTATATTCAGTTCCAAAGACAATAGGTTTATGTTTAATACTATCTGAAATGAAATGAAATCTGCTCAACCTCTCATCCTAGAAGAGTGTTTCGAAAAAGATCCTTCATTAAATCTATTCCCTTTCTGCTCATACTTTCAAGATCAGAAAATCCCTGGATTAGAATCTTTCTTTGGCTGCTACCACCCTCACTCACTGATTATAACCTTCTATGACCTAGATTTCTTTGTCCCAGAAAAGTATCTCTCAGATATAAAAATGGCTCTCTTCCCCAGCATGTCCAAATCCTACCCAGCTCTTTCATGAAATGCTTTCTCATTTGGCCAGACCCTTATTTTCAAGCACCATCTACCCTGCACAACTGAACTTCATGCCAGGATGCTTTCCCTATAACTCCCTTCCCAGAAAAGATATCTGAGTCCCAGTGACAAATTAACTGTGCAGATACTGCCCAAGTGACTACTATTGAGAAGGCCGAGAGCTGTCCCTCCTACCCATCAGCTTCTCCGAGTCACTGCCAGCCTCTAGCACCATGTGACAATGACAATTACACAGCCTGGGTCATAGAGTATGCTGTTTCCAGAGCCCCACATGCTCAAAGTATTATAACTAAGCTACATGGGTTACCTCACTAATCATGCAAACTCCATGGGAACAGGATTAAAATACCATCTGGGTAGACTCTATTAGGAGCAAAACATCACCACAAACACAAGGATAGAGGAAGCATAAGGATAGGGAAAGAGCGCCAACCACCAGGAAAACCATGAGGTGAAAAAGAAAACAGCACTAGTACAGAGAAGCACATGATTTCCCTTTAATTACCTTCAGATTTAGGACTAGGAGTAGATGCAGGAAACTGGTAAGTAGGAGTGTAAGGATTGTCCTCTGTAGCAGAGAAAAGTAGTGGATTTTTGAAACTATCCACCAAAGAAGTAGAGCCACTGACAAGTCCCCAGTTGACTCTTTTGAATGACTAATTACCTATTTTAGAGTTATTAAAAGCACATGGGCATCACACGTAAGCATATATTAATGAATTAGAAAAAAAACTAGTCATTTTAATGTATTATATCATGCAAATGAAATAAAATCTTTACCAACCAAAAGCACTTAAAAAAAAAAAGAAGCCAAATCTTATTCCTCTATTGGAACTAAAAGAATTAATTTAAAGCTAGGACAACAGATAACACTGTCTAAGTTTATGGTACCTTCAGAACTTGGCTGGATTTCAGGAAGTTCAGGGAATTTGTACGTAGGGAAATAAGGGTTTTCTTCAGGAGTGTCTGGACAGAGAAGCAGGTTTGGGAGAGAGAATAGAGGAAGATACAAATGGAGAGAATGAGCGAATAGGAATCCACACTCAATTCAGGCTCCTTGAATTCTTGACTATGCTAAGCTTCATGGGTGATATGAAAGAAGTTCAACTCGCTCTTTACAAATCCAGTCCTTTTGCCTGGATTAGACACATCTAAAGAGACAGTATTATTTCTTGCACTATGAATCACATATTTAACTTAAAAGTTCTGGTGAGGAAGTGGCACTCAAACACAAAAGTTTTCACCTTTTTTGTTTTCCACCTTTTAGTCTAAAAACAATTTATGTGTACTAATAGTGTATTGTAAAATGATTTCATCAAAGTCCAATCTTGTACTAAGAGGCATTTGAGTGATGGCAAATAAATGGATTCTGGGTTCTTCAAAGACATTTGCCTACCATTAGGGCAGAGCTTTTTATTCAGATCTCAATTAGATTGAGTTCATAGCTATAACATGGAAATGTCCCAGAACTGCCCCAGAGGCAGAACCACATGCTTTCCACAAATGTACATGTGCTACAGCACTTGGTCTACCAAAGCTGAGCCTAAAGGTGAGAAAATCATAGACTGCTGAGAGAAATGGATGCCAGATTTAGGAAGATATTAGAGGATCTGATACCATCTGGTCAGACAGCCCACATTTAGTCCATTGCCTCTGTATTGAGCTCAGCTATCCAACTGCAGTGGCTCTCCCCTTGGCTCAGGAATGGAAGCATGGGGCATCTCAGTCTAGAGAGACACAGTTTGCAGAAGGGCAGAGCCAGGTTCATTCTGAACACGGCAGGAGCTCATTAACAGTGATGTTGGCTGACATGCACTACTAATCAGAGATTGCTTATTTAAAGCTGGGGCCAACAGTGGCCAGAATGCTTTTTTCTTGCCTTCATGTGTCATCCAGGCCAGGCAGCCAGACTGAATTTGGTCACAAGGAGAGACAGGATGCTGTGCTGGGAAAAGGAGCAGTACCATTCCCCACAGTGCAGTGGCATCCCGCCTAAGAGCTGATGGACAGCACAGGCTGATGGGAGTTGGCGGGGTCAGGACCTGCCTGCTCACACACTAGTCAGGGGAATCTCCCACCATGCTGGGTCACCTGCTGACAGCCTAGTGGACCTGCTTTGAAAGCCGTTCTCTTCCAGCTTCAGCGGGCGCTGGTGTGTCAGCAATTGACTGACTCTCAGGACTCCCTGCCAAGCCCTGGCTCCTGGCTAGGCAAGATAAGTTTTCAATATTAACACCATCTTACAGGTACACCAGGAATATATCTTAGCAGGCAAGATATATGGTCCCTATAATATCCCCCGAAGGAAGGGAAGTGGGACAAACACAAAGAGGCAGAAGATTGGACTAAGGTCACACATTAGAACTTGGGGAACTGAATCCAAGAATAGTTTTCTGAATGCCTGATTCAGTGCTTTCTTGATGTGCAGTGCCTACAAAGGCAGTCAAGAGCTGATAGGGGCTGTACCTAAAGCTGGAAGCAAGTGGGACTCATTGCTGCTGGCAGCCCAGGCAGGAAGAGTATGGAGCACAGGCAAAGTGCATTGGTTCAGCCTGCTGCAACCGAGAAGGAGGGCGTGAAAGCTGCCTTGGAACCTCAGCAATGAGACAGGCACACACGTGCCCCTGCTTATCTTGTGCTGTGAGAGTATTTGGTTGTGCTCATACCTAAAGAGGTCCAGCTGTAAGGCCCTCACTAGAGGGAATCTAGGCCTTCACAAAACAAACAACATATGGCGCCACACAGATTCTACAAATGGAAAGCAGTACCTCTGTTCAGTTTGTGGATCTGTTTAAACATAGTCTTGTACCAGTCTTTGGATCTCTCGGTGTTCTGGAGAAAAACAAAGGTAAAGTACAATATAAAACAGAAGCTTTGTCATGTTTCAGAACTTCTATGATCGCAAAACCAAAGTGAAAATGACCAACTATGAAGCCAGAATTCAATAGCTATCATTTCCATGATGCTATTATTGACATTTTTTTTAAATGGAAGTATTTGATGAGAAGGACTCAGAATATCAGAATCAGAGGAGTGATATCTCACTTAAAGCATGCAGATTCTAAAAAAAGAGTAGCCGCAGGTACACCAAAAATTATTCCCACTTTGGATAACTGTTTACCATTTCATGTTGAGAGAACAACTCTTTATGACTGGATGACTAAACAGAAGTAAGGTCCAAGAAACCTGAGATTAAGGACAAACCTGTTCCTATCCATGTTCAGATGTACTCTGTACAAGACTCAGCTTGCAGAGGCCTGGATTTATCCACACGTAACCCACTGAGGCTTCTAGCACTAGAGTTACTATCCTATATACAAAATTGGGTAGTGTGTGCATTATTTTAGAAATAAAGAATCAAACACATTTGAGTAGCTGGGTCAAGAATTTTCATTGCTGGGCTGGAGTGATAGCACAGTGGGTAGGACATTTGTCTTGCAGGCAGCCAACTCTGGTTCAATTCCCAGCATCCCGTTATGGTCCCCTAATTCTTCCAGGTGTGACTTCTGAGCACAGAGTCAAGAGTAACCCCAGAACGCTTTTGGGTATGGACCAAAAGCCAAAAAAAAAAAAAAGGAATTTTCGCTTCCATCTTAGAGAAAAGCAAGAGAAGGAAATGAGATGACAAAATAACCCAAGTGTGGTGCCAAAGAGATAGCATGGAGGCAAGGTGCTTGCCTTGCATGCAGAAAGATGGTGGTTCGAATCCCGGCATCCCATATGGTCCTCCGATTTCTCATCGTAGAACCAGGAGTAACCCCTGAGCGCTGCTGGGTGTGACCCAAAAACCAAAAATAAAGAAAAATAACCCAAGTGTACTATAAAAGGTCACAGAGTGGGGAAGGAGAGGGTGGCCTAGTAGGATGTTCTGGGGTCCATGGCTCTGCAAGTCAGGCTGCTCTTTATTCCAAGACTATGATACCCTGAGAAGGAAAGGAAACATCATTCCTTCAAGCCTTGGTTCTTCCCCACAGGCATGGGAATGAGATTAGTGTCCTTGTAGAAGGAAGTGGTTCAGAAAATTAATGTATTCAGCAAAAAAAAAAAAAAA
>PVKC010012796.1:0-16587 GCA_004027635.1 Crocidura indochinensis
CAAACGCAGGTCGGCATGCGTCTTGCTCCCTCTCCGAGGGTGCGAAGAATAAGGTGGAATGTCTTCAGACGAAATATGGTGGTATTTTAATCTCCTTGGCTGTTTGTATTGGGGCCGCAAAGGGGGAACTTTTTCAGGCAACTCCACTGTAACCTCAGAGGACTGAGGAACGAAGCCCGCTGGGACGAGTATTAAGGGAGAAAACAACAGAGGACACAGATTTGGAGAGCTTTGCACGTGGTTTTGCCTAAAGATTTTGAGTGCGCCCTCCCATTTTTCCCCCAACCTCGAAAGTGGAGTTTATTCAGAGCACCTATCCTGAACCCACACTCTATTGGGGTAAACTGCGAGATAATTTGGTAGTCATTGGGGCTGTCCTCTCCACAGTCACATCAGCCACTGGACACCTCCCTGACTGGTCTGCTGTTAGGAGTTCTAGCATCTTCTGGCTTGTTCTGCTCACAGGAATGTTATAGTGAAGTTGGGAAGGGCAAGGCAAGTTGGAAGAACTCAGCTGACAAACTCCCACCGCCTTCTGTGTCTCTGCAAGGAATTCAACCTGATTCAGAGGGAATATAATTCACTGGCCTCTGGCCTAAGTTCTCTGTCTCAGGCTTCTCACTCCCAAGATTATTCCTATTGGCCACAGATTTTTTTTTTCACTTACTCATGTCTGAATGGCCCGAATCAGCATGTTTCAATAGGTACTTTGCTACCCTTCGCATTGAGTGTTGTTACAAGTGGGCAAGTGATAGTTAATTAAAAAATAAAACCAGCAGGGCATATGAGCCGATGATATAAGGAGAGATCAAGGCACAAATACAATGTCAAAACAATCATTCTCTGTAATCAGATGACCTTTGCCCTTTGCCTTGTATACTCAGATTTCCGAAATCCTATCCCAAAGCCCACCAAGAACTAAGGCAGCATGTGGGTTATTTCCTGTACTTTTCAACTGGAACAAATGAGCTTAGAAATTTTAAAAAAAAAAAGTTTTCCCCTGAGCAGAAGCTGCTTGGTGTCATACAGAACCAGAGTTCATGTTTGCTGCCCAAGTTCTTCCCATTTTCTCACCCTGATCTTTTTTGTTATGTCTGTAAGTTCTTCTTACAAGAAGAAAAATTCAAAGAAGCATATACCTTCTAAGCATTCATTGTAATAGATAGTAAGACTGCATTTACCATACAGGAAGAGTCAACCCCATCCTTTAATTTATTAGAGGGCAGCCTGGATGATACTCAGAGGTTACTCTTGGCTATATCCTGGGGAATAGAAGTGCTCTGGGGACTACATAGAATGCCTGAGATAAAATCCTCGATGGTCATGTTCAAGGCAAGATCTCTCTCCATTATACTATGGTCCTAGCCTAAACCCTTTCATTCTTTAAAGCTGTGGAAACTGAGGGACAGATACCATGGGATGTCCAGAGTCACTAAATTAAGCAAAAGCTGTAAAGAGACTATGTCTCTTGACTTCTCATCCAGCGTCCTTTCTGCCATGTAACCCAGCATTCAAACATGAGTGGATAGAAATGAGTGAGACGCTTTTCATTCTTGAGCTACATATACTAAACATGTATATAAATATATAATAGTTAATATATTATATAGAAAAGCATATATACTTGCACAAAAATGCACTCATATACAATATAAATTCCATAGGCTATATTTGTGTGTATTTTAATATGCCATATAGCAAAGTATTCCTGCTGTGATAAGTTTAGTATTTAATAATTTAAAATGTATGAAGACCAAAGCCTTCTTTCTCAATCTTATCTATAACATAGAACCTGTTTTGAATTCCTAGCTAAATGTCACAGGAATTCTTGTCTTCTTAACCGCCCCTAGGAGGCTACATATTGGTTATTTGGGAACCAGACCCTGAACACACAAAATGTCTGGAGCTGATAACGAAACAGGTCTGAAAATTAGGGCCATGAAATTATAAGAGACCTATTCCCAGAACCCCAGGACCCCTGAGCAAATTAAGGGACAATCTGAGCAGCTGATGGAAAAGTACATTGCAGATATCTCTTCAACCTATGCAATCTCCAATTTCAGCTTCTTGCCATCATTCAGCAAATAATTAAGTAGCATAACTAAACCTGACACTATGGTAGGAACTACAACAATTTAACAGCCTAGTAGGAGATACTGACATGCAAACTTCCAAAACCAGACAACCAATACAGAGAAAGGAAACTGTTGTAAAGTTCATGGAGTTTGATGCAGAAATGATAGGAAGAGGGTATGGGGTTAGAAATTCTACCCTTCAATGGGGTATGAGCAATAGTACAGCTCTAGGACACTTGCCTTGCACGTGACTGACCCAGGACAAACCTGGGTTCAATCCCTGGCACCCCATATGGTCCCCTGAGCCAGAAGTGATTTCTGAGCGCATAATCAGGAGTAACTTCTGAGCATCACAGGCTGTGGCCCAAAAAACAAAAAAGGAGAAAAAAAATTCTACCCTCTTAGAGTGACAGCACTTTTATTATTTATTGAATCGGATATCTTTTTTTTTCTCTTTGCTTGCATATAATTCTCTCCTTACCCCACCCCCATGCACTTATTCCCTGTTTCTCCCAAACCAAAGGTAAAAAATTTTAGGAGTATGCTGTGCCTTGTATGGACAATGTCAATACTAATGGGCAAAAATAAAATGATCCTTGATATCACGAAATAGCTGACTTGCTGCCTGCTGGGCTGTTTCTCTGTGCATTAGGCATCTATGTGCTACCCTATAAAATGACTGTAATGATCATTCTGCTAACCTTTTGCTCCATAGCAGAGATACTGAAAAATAACCATATCTTACATGACTTTGAAAGCATATAATGGGGATATATACATATACATATATATATACATATAAACAAAGAATGGTTGAAAATACTAGGCAGCCATGTTACTTTCATATCTCTGCTGTTAAGGTAAAAAGAAAAAGAAAGTTAAACCCATCCATGCTCCTTTCATGAGAACTTGAGATCAAGTAATATAAACAAATGTGCAGACTTAGTCACCTCCAATTATTGTGTCCAAATACAGAGAAGCAAATTCTCACTTCTTTGAAAAATGAATAGTAATATCTAATGCAACTTTTATTTTCAGCTCATGCATACCTGTTTGCAGAGCAGCAGTTGCAAACCACTGATCTAATGTGCTTCTCAACACTTAATGTGAATGAAAATTACCAGGGAGAACAAGTTGTGCTTTGGACCCATTTTGATTTAATTTGTATTAATAATAAATGTTCCTGGTGCTTATAACATGTACTGAGATTGCTGATCAATCTAATAGAATGGAATTGATCTAATATAATAGACCATGCCTCACAATGAGAATACTTAGAAAGCTTCTACCTTCTAAGGTTGGGGAGCATAAATAAAAAAATTCCTAACTGGGGCCCGGGAGATAGCATGGAGGTAAGGCGTTTGCCTTTCATGCAAAAGGTCATCGGTTCAAATCCCGGTGCCCCATATGGTCCCCTGTGCCTGCCAGGAGCAATTTCTGAACATGGAGCCAGGAGTAACCCCTGAGCACTGCCGGGTGTGACCCAAAAACCACAAAAAAAAATTCCTAACTAAAGAAGGTGATAGACAATATAGTCATATGCAGAGTTTGGGGACATTCCTACGAAATGTAGAATTTGGGAGTATGGGCCAATGGTGCAATAAAAAGACCACAGACCAGATTGTTAGGGAGATTTATTTTTAAACTTATTTAGCAAGTCCGCAGATTCCACTTCTGAAAAAAAGGAGGGATAGTCTAAATTTTCCTGAGGACCAAGACAGCTATAGACTATCTCCATATTTGATTCTAGGACACAAGGAAGTTCCAGAAGGATAGTGAGTCCAAATTGGGAATAATCAGAGTGGGTTATGAAAGCAATCCTTAAATTTAAGAAGACTATCAGAGAAAATAGGGTTTCGTTTTTTTCTCTATTCTAATTTGTAGCAATTAGAGAATAATGAGGCCCTAATCCACTCAGGTATTGGGTAGGCAGATTTTAGTTTAATATCATGAAAAGCACTGTGATTTCAAAAGTTAAGATAGATCATGTTAAATAGAAATAAGTTCTCTGTCATGAAAAATATTCAAAAACACTAGCATGCCCTTCTTTTATAAAAAATAATTTTTATTTTGACAAAAGTGGATTACAAATCTTTCACAGTACTATTTTAGCTACATAGTGACATTGAATCAGGGCCATTCCCACCACCAATGTTGTCCTCCCTCCAATCCTGTTCCCAGCATGCATCCCATATCCCCCCCCTTAGCCCCCTGGGCTGCTAGTATAAGTGGTCCCTTCTGTGTCTATCTTGTTATAGATTGGGTATCAATTGTGTTGTCATTGGCTTTGGATTTGGTGTTTAAGTCTGATCATTTTTTCTTTCTACTAGATGCTTTTACAACTGTTTGGTCTTGGTACCCTCCATTATTTCTCTCTCAATTTGTGAGGCAGAACAAGAGATTCAAGTTATGTGGTTCTGTTAGAAGGAAAGAAAAAAGGTGTGGAGCAAAAATCAAACAAGCAAAAAAAAAAAAAAACCTGGGAGGAGACTTTCTAGAGGCTATAAATATCAATTTAAGAGAAGGAAGAGAAAAAGGAAGAAAAACAGAACAACAATACCAAAAAAAAAAATCAAATAAAAAACCCAAAAGCACCACAGCAATAAAGACAACAACCAAACAAAAACCATGGTCCCAAGATAAAAACAAAACAAAGCACAAAAACAATACAACAAAAACAAGCAGCGACAACAATAACAAAAAAGTTAATTTGTGCTTTTTTTTTTTTTTTTTTTGCATAGGCACAGTAAATATTGGAGAAATTAGAAAGGGAATTCCCTTGGCCTAAGAGATACAGTTTCTCCATCCTTGAAGTATACTGTTATGGGAATAGCTACAGGCTCTGTACAATGTCTTATTCTCTTCCCCGGGTTCTTTTGTGATGTCTGGATACTCTCTGCTCAGTTGAGGATGATAAAATCATACCTCTGTAACTAGAGATCTTGGTATTTGTACAGGTCATAGGATGGAGCCTACGATGGAGTCTTTCTTTACGGTTCTAAATGTTCTGTTCCATCACTGTTGTTTTAATCAGTCTTCTGTAGTTGTTGGTCTTGGTTTTTGCATCTATCCTAGGGCAAAGCCTAGGATAGAATCTTTCATTATGTTTCCAGAAGTTCTGCTCAGTTGCAGTTGTCTCAGTCAGACCTCTGGAATTAGAGATCTTGGTTATTGTACAGATCATAAGCCAAATCCTAGACTAGGGACTTTGTTATTGGTCCCAGGATAAATTCTGCCCAGTCATGGTTGTCAGAGTCAGTCTTCTGTAGATAACGATCTTGGCTTTTGCACAGATCTAAGGATGACATGCCTTCTGATTTCATCTTATCGTTAGGCTGTGAGGTAAGACAACCTGCTCTTGGACCAAGTTGTTGCCATTTCCTCATTGTCAGGATGTCATATCAAAACTGGAGTTTGTTGGTGTCAGAGCAGTATTAAGAATGTCCCAGAGGGAGTTTGGTTCCTGGAGCTGTTGTGGAAAACTGTGTCGGTTCTATGTCTGAGATCTATGGTTCAGGATTGGACGGTTGCTGTCTAATCACATGGAGTCTAAGTTGTGACTACATGACATATGTTCAAGGTGGAAGGTGCTCCTGTAGTGTAAAATGTATCCGTTCTTATACCAAGTAGGTAAGAGCTTGTTTCTATACATAAAATCTCACCATTTTTAGTATGCCTGTACAAAAAGAAATGGTGTTATATTATATTGCTGGTGCATTTGGGGGTGAGAGTGTCAGGCTACATTATCTCTGTGCCCTGGTTCTGACCTGAGCTTTAATCCAGGCAAGGCATTTTATTGTAGGTTTTTGTACCAAGCAGAAGCAAAACAGGTGAAGTTAAGGAAAAGAAAACAAAAACAAGACAGAATACACACATACACACACACACATATATTTTTTGAAGGAAAAATATAAATAAACAAGAGTTTCAAAAAAGTGATTAAGGGAACAAAGTGATGCAGGAGACTACCTTACATTTGGGGATAAACAGGTTAAGAGATAGTATTATAGAGGTTTTAAACTTATAAGGAAATATAGGCTTCCCCATTGTCTTTTGAGATATTCTTGTGGGGAATGAAATCCAGTGCACATTTTTACCACACACCCTGGTCTTGTTGAGTTTCAGAAATGATTTGCAGCAGAAAGGGCTCGGGTAGAGTTCTGGCACTGGGGGAGCTGAATCAGTCCACATTGGGGGGCGGGTGAGAAGGAGGGCCACAGAGCATGAGTCAGCAGGAGTTTTGTTTGTGGTTTCTTACTGAGGGACAAGATGTGGGACTGAGTGTGTGTCCCTTCTATCGGGAGCTAAGTGATGACTTATTGGGGCAGGAGGTTGGTCTTAATACCTACTGGATTAAGAATTGAGTGTAAAGGTGGGATATCTGATTGGGATCAAGAGATGAAGGGATAGTAGGATTTCCGAAGGGGCGGGGGGAAGGGATTGTATACAGGAGGGACTATATACACTATAGTCATGTATTGTTTACAATTTAGGTTTGGCTCTCATAGAGGAATCCTCTCTCTATGTACTCATGCCCACATAAAGACATACATTAGTGATCTATTCTTAAGATGTTGTTAGAGGTCTGACACTAATAGGATGGGTCTGAGCTCTTAAGGACTGGTTGAATTAAGATAATTAGCTTAGGTATAACTCAAGTAAAAGAGGAAGGGAGAACAGAAGATAAGAGAAAGGAAAACAGAAAAATAGGTAAATATAGTAAAAATAATTTTTTTTTGGTTCTTGGGTCAGACCTGGCAGTGCTCAGGGATTACTCCTGGCTCTACACTTAGAAACCATTACTGGCAGGCTTGGGGGACCATATGGTATGCTGGGATTTGAACCACCGGCCTTCTGCATGCAAAGCAAATGCCTTACCTCCATGCTATCTCTCCTACCCCCAAAAATAAATTTTAAAACATTAAATAAATCAAATAAAAGAGATTGGGTTGGTGCTTCAGAATTGGGAGGTTTTTCCAGTTCCTAGGCATTTCATCAGTGATGGTGTTTGGCCTTGCTAAATGAAGGTTTCAGGGTTAGATAATGGCTGGAGCACTTTAGAATACACTTAGGTTTCGAATCTCCTTTAGGATACACTTAGGTTTCGAATCTCGAGTACTAAACAATGTGTAAATGAGGCCTACTATGTAGGAGGCTACCCTATAGCATCCCCTTCTTTTTCACTTTTCTCTGGTTACAGAATGTGGAGTTCTTGACTGCCTTTATATTCTATCTTGTCTATTTAGTGGATAAAAGTGTACTTGAAGTCCAGTTTATGACCATTAAAGATTGGTAAAATGCCAAATTATTTAGCGATCATTATTACATGGGACTGATTGATCAAAGTGAATGTTGACACATAGTCATATTCATTGAAATTTTAGATCTTGTGGAGATCTATGAGGAACAGGGTGATTAAATGAGATGCACAGGGATGAGTTTGGAATGTTTATTTTTAAACTAATTAGTAAACACCAATATACTTACTATGAATAAATAATGAACATAGGTCTTAGATCATGGATACATAAATGGAGAGATAAAATGATAAACTTGCATTCTATTTTTGCTATGCTATTATGGACTGAGGAAAACAGCATACTTTCATCCCCTTCTATCTCTAAAGTGAAATATTATAAGTCTGCTTTAAGCTATTAATCATCTTGAGGCTATAGGAAATATCATATATAAATTTTATTACCCAATCAAAGCATTTTCCTCAAGTACTAATTGAGGTTAAATGTGATGTAGGCATTTCAATGGCTCCAGATGCCACCTAATTCTTTCACTTGAGTCCATATAATCACCCTGTCAGAAGAGAGAAGATACTTTCCACTCCTGATCATACCCAGACCTGCCCCACCCTAGAAGGGACTTTTCTTTCCAGTTGCTTCCCGTGATGCTACTGTGTTGCTAAGCAACAAGGAATTAAGCAGGAGCAAAATGCAATTGTCCCAAGAAGGGAATTCCAGGTCTGACAATGACTGGATTGTGTTTTTGGAATCCTTGCCTTCCTGGGTGCAAAAAAAATTCAAAAAAGGAAGCTTTCTTGGCACATGATTCACATGTATTCTTCAAGAGAACATTTTTCACTACTAAAAAGGCATCAGGGTAGGGGCTGGGGGGGCTGGAGAGAAATCTTCTGGGTTTTCATTTTCTGGCTCATTGGCAGATTTTTTTTTTTTTGTTACTGGGACTTCAGAAGACTCCAAATTTGCAGCAATAGTTGGAATGCTCCCAATTTCTAATGGAGCCAAAGTAGCCCAGCTATAAGGAACTTATATTTATATCACTTGATAATGCTCAGAGACTGAAAGGAGATCCCAGAGGAACAGCCCAGGGAGATGTGGGCTCTTCATTCTCCTCTCCACCTCCTCCCCACCACTCAAGAGTCCACCTGTTCAGGATAGCCAGCAGAGGTAGGTGCCAAAAAAGTGCTGCGGGGTTGATTGTTTAAATTGCTTGGAAGAATAAAGGGGAACCTCAAGGTTAAAGGGGGTAACTAAAGGAAGTACGCCAAGCCTCCTGGGGCCTGGGAAGTTGCCAGGCAGCCTCTCTCTTTACCTCTCCAGGGTTACATCAACTTGATTGTGTTTCTATCTTTTTGTTCCACCCTTTAAGAGAATTTAGGCTTGAGAAATTAGACAGATTTGAACTTGACTCACCTTGAAGAAAACCAAACAAACTACCTCCCTAAGTTGTACCTTTTAGCCTGAAAAAAAATCAACCTATGAATAATAGCCTGGGCTTCTTCTGATTTTGGCAGTGATTAAGAACCATCAAAATTATACAGTATATGAAAAGCATCAATGTGATCAAGAGTTGCTGAAAGTAACAGGAGATGCAGAGCATATCTGGGGTCCCCAAGAAATCCTCTGTGTTCCTAGGGTTCATAACTCACATAATTGGCCATCTGAATGATCAGTGTCAGTACTGCTTGGATCTAGTGGTGCTGTGTCCACCAGGATTATACCCATTACTGAACAGAGGGTGCGATGTCATGCTGGAGGTCAAACTCTAGTGCTGTACATGTGCTGTACATGTATGTGTGCTCCTGATCCAGCCTTATAGCACATTTAGTGGAGAGAATAACCTTCCATTTAGTAACTACTGTATTTGACTTCTACTGAACTTGGCCAATGACCCTACTGGGGTTAACTTAACAAATGACCTTCACTGGATTTGATTAATGACTCTAGAATTAACAAACACCATATGAAAGAGATCATCATCATATAAAGAACGGGATCATCCTCAGGTGAAGGGTGGCTGTAAGAATGATAAAAAGAAGCCAGAGCAGTGGTGCAATGGTAGGGCATTTGCCTTGCATGTGGGACCTAGGACAGACCGAGATTCGATACCCAGGCATCCCAGATGGCCCCCCAAACCAGGAGCAATTTCTGAACACAGAGCCAGGAGTAACCCCTGAGCATCATTGGGTGTGGCAAAAAGAAACCAAAACCAAACAAACAAACAAAAAAGAATGAGAGAAGGATGGTCTTTGGAAAACTTTATTTGAAGCATGACTCTGGATAAGTTTCAACTTCTTTGGAGATGGAATCTTCAGTCACTCTTTCACCCCCGGGAGATAAGATATTCGCATCAGAATAGCTGCCAAATACAGAATTACAGATCCTGAAGCTAGATAGATCTTTAAGAAGTTTTCTTGGGTCAAATCAGTTGCAAGAAATTTGGAACAAAGGTCATGAACTTGAATAAAATAAGGATGCTGAGATAAATTGCTCAAAGTTCTGCAGTTAACACTTAGTGGAACTATAATTTAAAGCCCAGTAATCTGACTCCAGAGCCTACCCTCTGTCCTACCACTCTGCCCAGCTATTGTAGAGCTGACTGCCTCACCATGGATCAACACAGATACACCTAGTTGCTTGCTACAACCTCTTGTCCCAAGAGATTAGATGAACTTTGTGATTTCAGCCTTCAGACTAAATAAATCATAGAAGCATGTAAAGTTTAAGTTATAGAGCTGAGCTGGCAGATTTGTAAGCTATCATTTGGAGCTAGAAATTTATTTCAGAGATGAGCAAAAATTGAGGACTAGAGAGAGAAATGGGCTTTGCCAAAGTATAATGAAGGTGACAGAGAACAACACTTTTACTGTATTTAAGAGTCCATACCCTTTATGCCAAAGCTCAGTAATCGGTTATCTCCTTCAAAGGCCAACTCAAACTAAGAAGACTAGAACCAGAGAGTTCAGCAAATGAGTATCTTAATGTGTCTTTCTTTCTTTTTTTTTTTTTTTGGTGTTTGGGCCACACCCGGTGATGTTCAGGAGTTACTCCTGGCTATGCGCTCAGAAGTCGCTCCTGGCTTGGGGGACCATATGGGAAACCAGGGGATGGAACCGCGGTCCGTCCTAGGCTAACGCAGGCAAGGCAGGCACCTTACCTCCAGCGCCACCGCCCGGCCCCTTAATGTGTCTTTCTACACCTAAGTGCAGCCGGGTGTGACCCAAAAACCAAAAAAAAAAAACCCAAACAAACAAACAAACAAAAAAACAAAACAAAACCAGAATAAACTAGGGACTGGAGCAGTTGGCAGAAGTGGTAAGGCCTTGTCCAGGCTAGCTTAGGTTGAACAGCGGTTCCCACAGCATCCTATATGAACCCCCAAGGCAGAAGTGATTTCTGAATGCATAGCCAGGAGTAACCCCTGAGTGTCACCGGTGTGACCCTTCCAAAACATAAATAAATAAAAAAGAATAAACCATAAAATTTGGCTTATATGTGAAGTATTTCTGAAAATAATTGGCAACATTTTCATATGTTTTCACAGTGGGTGAAAGATCAATTTTTGTAATGCTAGATATTCATATTAAAAGATACAGGTTTTGTCTAGCCTTCTATCCCTGTATCCATTTATCAATGTTGAAAATTTAAAAATCATTAGGTAAAATGTGTAATTATTGCCATTCTGAGACATAAAGTTAAGATACCATACTAGCTTGAGAAACACACTCAATTCATATAGGAGCTCATAATCTCTATGTTTAGCTCTGCAAAGACAGTTGGTTGAAGAATATTCTGAATACAGTGAAAAATGATCACCTGGTAGAAACATTTGTATTTCTCTTATCCATACCCACAGTTAATTCTAACAATATCATTACTTCTGAATATCTCACTCTATTCTAAGCAAGCAATTTTTTCCTGATAGACAAATAGGGATATTTATTATTGATCACCATCGCCTATAATCAACAAGCATAATTAAAAATTAGAAAACATTTATATACATAATATATACCAGAGTGGAACTTTCTGGGGCTGGAGCGATAGTGCAGCAGTAGAACATTTGCCTTTCAAGTGGCTGATCCAGGACAGACCTCGGTTAGATCCCTGGCATCCCACATGATCCCCCAAGCCAGGAGCAATTTCTTAGCGCGTAGCCAGGAGTAACCCCTAAGTGTCACCAGGTGTGGCCCAAAAACCAAAAGAAAAAAAGAAGAGTAGAATTTTCTGCAATCAATTATATTTTATGTGATATATACTTCCATCCTTAATTTTTTAAAAACTAGCTGCTTCAGGGGCTGGAGTGGTGGCATAAGTGGTAAGGCTTATGTACATGTGCTAGCCTGGGACAGACTACAGTTGGATCCCCTGGCATCTTATATGGTTCACCAAGCCAGGAGTGATTTCTGAGCACATAGCCAGGAGAAAACACTGAGCATCACCTGGTGTGCCCCCTCCAAAAAAAAAAAAAATCACCTAATGAGAGGCCAAAGCAGTGGCGCAAGTGGTAAGGCATCTGCCTGATGCATGCTAATTTGGGACAGACCACGTTTCAATCCCCCTGCGATCCATATAGTCCTCCAAGCCAGGAGTGATTTCTGAGCACATAGCCAGGAGTAACTCCTGAGCATCACCAGGTGTACCCCTCCCAAATCACCTAATGAACATAAGATAGCAAGTAAATAAATGGAAAGAGATCCCACATAATCCTTCCCACCGAGATTACATTTCCTTCTTTTCTAGATGAACTATCATTTCTTTATGGCATTCAAAATTCTGCTGGTTTTGCTACTGTGTCCTTGGAAGATTATTACTATCTTCACTGAGTGCAACAGATATATGGATACAGCCTTGTGTTCTGTAATACAATGATCTCACACCAATATTCATACATTTCAAAGAACAAAGGAGAAACCAAATGAGCAATTAGTAAAATTTAATTTTAACTTTGATTAGATAAAATATTAGCTTATCTTTAGCATCCTATATCCTTTTCTACAAAAGTGGTGATTAATCCTTTTATTCCCTAATGTGGAGTACATGACTCATAACAGGTAATAAAGGTTCCATATATAAATAAAATAATAATAAAATATAAATAAATAATATATAAATAGCTAGGGCAGATGTTAAAAGAAAAGGATCATATATGTTCAGGTATATATCTATTCAAATTTGGGAAGGCAAACCATGTAACGCCTGGGATCAGCTCAACAGACAGGCCAGGCTTCCATGAGTAAGACCAAGATTTAGTCCCAACTACAGTAAAAGGCCAAAGATACAGTTGCCGGTGAATCCACAGGTAGGCAGAATGTGTTGGTAATGAGCCCAGGAGCGAAAAACTGAAAATAGAATCTGAGAGGTGTGTTTATGACCTGAGAGATAGACAGGATGGTCAGCATAAGGCAGGGACTCAGACCTGGCAGAGGGATAAATAGCAAATTAGATGATTAGAAATTATAGATCTGTAGAGATGAAAACCAAAACAAACAAACAAACAAAAAAACAGGACTCCTCTGACTAAGGAGATAGCTCAAAGGGTTGGAGCACAAATTTTGATCAGGAAAGTCACAATTAAATTCCTGGCAACCCAGGGACTATTGGGAATGACACCAGAGCACTGAGCTGGAGTAACTAGGGAACAATCATCCCAAATCAAAAAAAAAAAAAAAAGGAATTTTCCAAAGGGTAATGACATCTAGAAAAGCTGGCTCTGAAACTCTAGTGGAGGAACTCATGTGGTGTGAATGGAGTGTGGTGGGTGAAATAATTAGTCACATACAAGAATCAGTAATATGAAGAAGATGGTAGGAAACCAGCTAGTGCCCGGCCTATGTTAGGTGACTCCAAAATTACTTGCATAATGAACAGGTCCAAAGCATTATCCTGTTGGCTCAAGAAGAGAATTGAAGACACTCTTGAGTTCTTTTTCGTTTTATAAGATGGCTATGATTCTTGTATTATTCTGGAACTGTTATGTGGGAATTAACTTGTCTACACTGGATAGGTGAGGCAGGCACCTGAATAAGAATTGAGGTGGCAAATAGGGCTAGAGAAGTCGAAAATTGTTCGAAGGCACTACAATTTTATTTCTCCTAAGAAGCAGCTGGGATGCAAAGGCATGCTTATAGTCAGTTGGCTTAAAGAATTTTTAAAAAGTTGATTTTGGCAAGAAATCTGGATTATTCTATAACTCGTATGAATACAAGTGTTTACTCTTTCCCAATGGATTTGAAGTGAATAAGAAATTGAAACAAGTACTTTGCTTCAGTGATTTCAAACTACTTATTGGATCCCAAGGATACCTGGGGTTTTCCTTATTATGAATTTCTCTCTTGCTACAGTGTTAACTCCTCACCCCACTCAGATCAAGATCAGATATCTATCGTGTAGTTCCTATGTTTCTGAAGGGGGACTGTCAGGTAGCTGGGGCTAAGTGGCCACACAAACTAAGGATCAGGTGACACTGCCGTTGGTGGAAAGGAACCCCCCAGTCAGTAAAGGCAAGACAGCTGAGGGCATTCAGTAGTTTTAGTTGAGACACTTTTTACAAATGTAAGTATCCAGTTACCTGCAACCTCTAACTAGACCCCTCTCAACCTGTATCTGCTATAACTGATATTACTAAGCTCTTTTGACATATATATGTATATATATATATATATATGTCAGTCTAGGCAGAAAAAGTTATGATTTAAGATCATTTTCAATAGATTTTCTGTTGTGTGGAGGATTGAATAACACCCACTTTTGGCTCTAATGGATTCGTTTCTATCATACCTATTGCTCACTGAGAACAGAGCCAACATGTTTGAAAGCATTTAAGAGTAACTCAGGAAGCAAAACATGAAGTAGCAGAGTACTCCAAAGAAGAAAAAATATATTGAGTGATATACATTGGCAGACTGTGCTGTTTCCTCCTTCAAAATATTTACTAACTTCAATACTTGATATGGGGCAAGAGTCTGAGAAACTAAGGAAAACGTAATAATCCAAATGCAAAAATGTTGAGTGGTGTCTGACAATACCAGAGGCTGAGAAGCCTGAAAACATGGTTGAGATCTTCCAAGACAGACTGAGGAGAAGGGTCAAAGACACAGAGAGAAGAGCAACACAGAAAATAAGTTCTTGCTTTGCTTTAGCCACCTTTTTATTTGAATTTTGGGGGTCACACCCGGCAGCTCTCAGGGGTTACTCCTAGCTCTGACTCAGAAATCGCTCCTGGCAGGTACGGGGGGCCATATTCCCATATGCCGGGATTCGAACCACCATCCATCCTGGATCAGCTGCGTGCAAGGCACATACCCTACCGTTGTGCTGTCTCTCAGGACCCACGCTTTCCCTCCTTGAAGGACTATTTTGATTCCCCCAAATGTATATCAAGAGGTTAAAGGTCAAGAAGAAAACACACTAAAAGGCTATGAAACTAAACAGAGATTTCTGTAGGCTAACTTATAGGAAGAAAAATATTCTCCTAGAACTTCCACTATGAAGATAAGGTTCTGATAACTGTTACCAGATTTCTATTTAGAATCATTGGATGTCCTCATTTCAGGAGTTAGAGTGAAACAAGTAGACTAGGCCCTTCAATAATTAAAATTAATCTCCAAATTAATATAATACAAGACAAAATTTAATTAAATTGATTCTAAGAATCAAAAAGTGCAGTAATCACAGTAATTAGACTTTCTATAATATTTATAAACAATG
The DNA here is from genome assembly GCA_004027635.1 of Crocidura indochinensis. NCBI lineage: Eukaryota > Metazoa > Chordata > Mammalia > Eulipotyphla > Soricidae > Crocidura > Crocidura indochinensis. Next base: position 15,038 of record PVKC010012796.1, read on the forward strand.
TCTGAATTCAACCAAAATTCAAGATGCATATAAGAATATGAGTAAAAAAGAAAATAATTTCCATTTTGGAATTATCAGACATGAACTGCAGAACCATTGTAGTTAAGTTTCCAAAATTCACCAACTTCATATTTTCCATTAAAATTAGATATTCTGGGACAGGAAAGATAGTAAAGTGGATAAAGCACTTGCCTTGCACGAGGCCGACCCAGGTTCAATTCCCAGCATTCCTGAGCTCACCAGGAGTGATCACTGAGTGTAGAGCAAGGGATAAACCTGAACAGGAGTGCGGTGTGGCTCAAACACAAAACAAAACAGCATAAAATATCCTAAATTGAATAATAACGGAACTCAGCAACATAAAGTATATGAATGGATTTAATGGTAGATTAAATATAAATGAAGAGAAGACTGATTAACTGGAAGTTAAATTTTTTTAATTTGCACATTAATCTTTATTTTGTAAATCTTTATTTTGTAATCTTTATTTTGTAACCTTAATTTTGTAAAAGTAGATTTTTTATGTTTTATTTTTCTTTTTCTAATAATTTTTATTGTGACCAAAGAGTGAATAACAAATCTTTCACAGTAGTATTTATGGTACATAGTGACAATGAATCAGGGCCATTCCTATCACCAGGATTGTCCTCCCTGCACCCCTTTTCCCAGTATGTGTCCCATATCTTCCCTTTGTCCCCAGAAGTGCTAGTGAAAATGTTCCCTTCTGTGTAGAGCTTATTGTAGATAAGGTATAGATTCTGTTGTTGACTTTAGGTTTGATGTTTAAGTCAGATCATTTTTTAATTCCACTCAATGTTCATACATCTGTTTGGTAAAGTTCATTTTTATTTTCCTCCTCAACTCATGAGGCAGAACAAGATGATTAAAGTTGTTTGTCTTTTTTTTTTGGGGGGGGGTCACACCCGGCAGTGCTCAGGGGTTACTCCTGGGACGCCATGTGAAAGTCAAACACCCTACAGCTGCGCTATCGTTCAGGCCCATGACTCTGATCTTTTTATAAGATACAAGATTATGAAGTCATAACTTAATTTTTTGAGACTCATTATTCCTTTGTGTAAATATTTGTCTTTATCATGACTATATAATTTAAATAATAAAACATAGTGATACACTATATTTAAATTTATATTTAAATGTTTTCACATGTTAATACTCTTTCTGCAAAGAAGCCATTTAAAACAGATATAGAATTATCTAGTTATCTATTTGTCCTACTGTCAGTCCAAAAACCAGGAATATCAAAGGCATGAGTGATGATGGCAGGAATTTTTGCCACAATTTCGAGCTGGAACATACCAGATCATCATCATGAACCTAGCAATGTGGTGAAGGCAGGCATCTCTCCAGGCACATCTAAGCCTCAGGTTGGCACAGGATGTAGTACACGATCTTGTGAAGTTTATTTGTCCTATAATTCATTGCACAGGAAATGTTGTCTTTTTTTTATTCTTTCAATTATATTTCATTAAAACACTATGATTTACAAAGTAAGTCATAGTTGGGTTTTAGACATAGGATGTTCCAGCACA